>KN472567.1:25756-39549 GCA_000787095.1 Periophthalmodon schlosseri
TCAAAATATTTCTGAAAATTAGACGACGAGCACTTAAACAAGCTCTCCATTTCATGATCAGAGGAAGTGTCTGGGGTGAGGGAACTCTGATAGTCCCTGCTTAGACTGCTGCCCCCACGACCCGGCCCCAGATAAGCGGAAGAAAATGGATGGATGGACATTTGCAATTGAGAGTAAGATAGATTGATAGAGTCTGTATGGTTAGCTGAAATGTCTATATTAAAAAAACAAGATTATCTTTGAAACCTTTCATTTCTAGAGCAAAGCAGCAAACTGTGTAGTGAGAATACTTGAGATGACGTTAAACCTGGGGTAAAACCTTTTACTTAGATGAACCAAATATATTAACATAAACAGCTCATTGTATTGACAGAGAGCTGACTTTATTTTGTTGAAAGCCAACATGTTCAAAGAGCCAACTGGACCCTATTCTCAAACACTGAAGCACAAATGTCTACAGAGCAGAGGTTTTGCTGTGTGGTTGCTGGTTTGTCTTCCTCTGCAGCTGTATCTGGCTGTGAGACGCTCGGAGATGGAGGGTTTTTGAATTTGGATGAGGCGTTCTTCCCTCTGTGCTCCGTCTGAGAATAGCAGCGGCAGCTTGCACCCGACTGAGGGACTGTCACAGGAAGTTGTTGATTAAACAGATGTCGTTCCTGCCGCACACCGCAAGACAAAAAAACAGTATAAGCGTGAATTCATTAAGCTCACCTGAAGAAAGTTAGATATGCATAAAAACAACAAAGGCAGGCACGCTTGGATTCACCACAGGAGTTAGAACATATTATGATTGAAAAAGTCCACAGCAAAAGAATAATGGAAAGTATTCTTTGACAATTAAGAATTCACTTTTATTACTTTGTTTGAGAGATGGAGTACTTTTGGACACCTGTGTCCATCTGTGAACATGCACGATTTCACACTGGGTCTTGGTTTGACTCCAGTTTAGTCCTGATGTAGTCTTGGTTTGGTCCTGTTCCTGGTTTAGTACACATCTAGTCCAGGTTTAGTTCTGGGTTTAGTCTGTGTGATGGTTTTGATGTGGAGTACTTTTGGACACCTTTATCTGTGAACATACACCATTTCACTTTTAGCTTGGTTTGGTCCTGATTTGAGCCCAGTTTAGTTTTGATGCAGTTGGTTTGGTCCTGTTTCTGGTTTACTACTCATCTAGTCCTGGTTTAGTTCTGGGTTTAGTCTTTGTGATAGTTAAAATGTGGAGTACTTTTGGACACCTTTATCTGTGAACATACACCATTTCACTTTTAGCTTGGTTTGGTCCTGGTTTGAGTCCAGTTTAGGCCTGATGTAGTCTTGGTTTGGTCCTGTTCCTGGTTTAGTATTCATCTAGTCCTGGTTTAGTTCTGGGTTTAGTCTTTGTGATAGTTAAAATGTGGAGTACTTTTGGACACCTTTATCTGTGAACATACACCATTTCACTTTTAGCTTGGTTTG
Organism: Periophthalmodon schlosseri; assembly: GCA_000787095.1. Taxonomy (NCBI): domain Eukaryota; kingdom Metazoa; phylum Chordata; class Actinopteri; order Gobiiformes; family Gobiidae; genus Periophthalmodon; species Periophthalmodon schlosseri. Next base: position 27,212 of record KN472567.1, read on the forward strand.
GTCCTGATTTGAGCCCAGTTTAGTTTTGATGCAGTTGGTTTGGTCGTGTTTCTGGTTTAGTACTCATGCAGTCCAGATTTAGTCATGGGTTTAGTCTGTGGGGTAGTTTAAATAAGGCTAACAACAATAGCTGCTCAATTTAAGCAAGAGACTTGATCGTGAACATGATTCGAGTTTTGAAATGATGACAACGGGTCGAGCGGAAGCTGCTCTGATGTTTTTGTTAGTAGATGGGGAACTAAAGGACATTATAGGTACCAGATTTTGTTGGCGCTAGTAAAATCAGACAATGTAGCTTTAGTGATGATTAGATGTTTTTGTTTAAACTGCAGAGATCTGGACAATGGCTCTGTTCAAAGTCATGGTGAAGCCAGGAGCCTCGAGGCAGGCACTTCTCAGTCACATCACTCGACAAGAGCTGATCTCAGGAAGAAGACAGCACATGGACAGAGGCAGCGCGTCTGCTTTGAAGCCGTCTGAACCAAACCAGTGCACGGGGCTGTTGGCGCGGAAACAATCTCTCTCCCATCCGCCGCCATCTGTTCAGAGTTTCACTTAAAACTTAAAACTCCTTAGCCATCAAAAGGTTCCAGTACAATCCCATAATGTTTCTTCTCTGATCAAAGACGATGCGCTAAAAAGGAGGATTCAAAATATGTCTCACAACTTGGCACTTGTTCTTAAACTAAACTCCAATCTTCAAATACTGGATGTCTACATTTGTTCGCAGTTATGTATTACCTCCACCAGAAAGGTTGTGTTAATGCAGCTGTTGCTTTCTTTGTTGGTTAGCTTATAAGCAAAACTTGTTGAATTCATAGTTATTGTATATATTTAATACACTTTTTAAAATATTTGATCTACTGGATAATGCTTTTTTTTTGCTGTAAGACAAGAGAGATTTATTGCTTAGAATGGATTAAGAGGGTTGTCCTTGGTGTCTCCGAACACCTCTACATGAAATGGTAACTGTCCTATTTTGTAGTAATAAAGGTAAATGGTCCGTATCTCAACTTAAACTTGGATATATTGTAGTTTTTATAAGTTAAACGTGTCCTAAAATGATGAAAAATGTCTTAACACTGATGTAAACCTGCAGTCTCTTCCTAAAGCACTTTAAGCCAACAGAAGTTTGCCCACCTCCCTTCAACAGTATCTGATTGTGAGAGAGATTTAATACAGGTCTTTGCTCTCCAAGTACTTATAATAGTATTTATTTATTCGTGCTAAAGCTACTTGGGGAACACTGCATTTCAAAGCACAGTACGATTAAAGTTAATTGCACCATTGCTTCTCATCAAACCACCAGTTATCTTCCATGTTCCAGTAGTCCACAGATCATGTGACACAGTGTTACGCATGGCAACGTTTTCCATTTACTCCTTCCAGATGAATATTTTAATTATTATTGCACAAATTTGTATGTTGCTTATCGTGCACTTAATTAGTTTCAAAGCAAAACACAACCATTGTATTGTATCAGAAAGTAATGACAGATATGAAGCAGGAAACAGCCTGATAAAGCCAGCGGTAACCTGAATGGTATTATGACTAATCTCATTACAGGATACATCAGATCACAAATATTTTTAACTACTGAGGGTTGATTTCTTTCCCCCGTTTTTCTAAAGACAGGTGTTGGATTCAGGCTCGACCTTGCAATGGCGCGATGTCCATGAAACTAGAATTTCCTGGTCTGTTGTGAAGCTCAACACGCTTGCTCCCATTTATACTTCAATCATGTGGCCTGCCCTTACACATGTGTTTGGTCAGCGTTCAAGGTCTTCCTCTGTGGTCAGACATATACACATCCTGCTTCACCCAAGGTTTTCAAGCAACAAAGAAAAGATCTTAAGATACACACACACACATTCTTGGCCAATTTCTATTAACTTTTCCTATATACAGTATGTACTATTGATACTTTGCGGTGACATCATGCTGGGGGTGTTCTACATGCATGTGTATGGTGGAATGTTCATCAGTTACCATGGTGTCACAATGCTCACATTAGCAAACACAGCCAAAAGAGTTTTTAAATCGTCAAAAACTTAAGCAAAAAACAAAATGGATTTAAACAACACATTTTTAGGAGCCTGTGATTGATACGAGTGTTTATCTTTGCTTCTTTGCATCCTTACTTCCTTGTGTTTTACTTCCTTCCATACTTGCGTCCTTGCTTCCTTCTTTCCTTGCAACCTTGCCTCCTTCCTTTCCTTGCTTCCTTCCTCGCATCTTTGCTTATTTGTGTCCTTGCTTCCTTCCTTGCATCCTTGCTTCATTGTGTCCTTGCTTCCTTCCTTGCCTCCTTCCTTTCCTTGTTTCCTTCTTTACTTGCATCCTCGCCTCCTTGTGTTCTTGCTTCCTTGCATCCTTGCATCCCTGGATCCTTGCTTCCTTCCTTCCTTGCAAATGAATTTAAACAACACATTTTCAGGAGCCTGTTTGGGTGTTTTGGAAGTGACTAACTGAAAAACTGTTGGCTAATGCTAACTATCTTGTGACTGTAATTTTATGTGTAAGAGACTTGTTTAATAGAACAAATCAGCTCACGTGTTGTAGTTCCAATTAAGTTAGTTCTTTATGGCCAGATTGTTGTTAAAATAAAGATCAGATTAAAGTCAACAAAGCAACAGACAGAGTAGTGCCTTCAGTAAGCATCATGTCCCCAGGGAATTGATGACATCAGCTGCAAAGTAACAAATCTCAGAATGAAATGTAGACTTTCAATACTGTGTCATCTTTTAGCATCTATTCTTTTTTTTTTTTCATATAAATTGAAAGTAAACTTTTTAAGTAGATTAACTTACTATAAAAATACTTGGACTTTACTTAAAATTATTGGATGGAAAAAGACATAATACATTTATGTATTTATGTATTTATTTATTTTTATAAAACCCTGTGTTTAGATTCTTTATGCTACTTTGGTTTTATTCAAATTTGCAAGTATTCAAAAAATTATTGGGCGGATTCTCTAATACCTTTGTTTCTTTAGTTATTTATTATGTTAAATCTTCAGTATTCCTCCAGTGATTTGGTCCTACCGTAGAGACGTAATTGGAGAAAAACAGTAGTGCCTGAACACATCTAAGACTTATAAAGCTAATTATTAATGCATTTTGACCTTTTCCATTGAGTGCTATATTTTTTTTAACTTGAGCACACAGCTACTCTCTGGATTTTTACCACAGATCCCTGTAAACCTGCACGCTTCGAGTTCCCCAGTTCTCTCTTGTGTTTTGTTAATGCATCCGTTCCCGTGTGTAGCGTATCAAAGAGAATACATAAGGCAGGAGCTGACAGGTATTCAGAGCCCTGGGAATGTTTGTACAGCTTTCTTCTTGAGCATGCAACTCTATGTCTACATCAGGGAGGGCTACAAGCTCCTCCAAAACCGGCTTCAAAGATAGATCAAATGTAAAATTGCGTTGTTCGGAGCCATTACCGTTTTGACAGTGATGTGCAGGTAGTTCATTGTGCTGTTTAGGTGGCCAGGTCATGCATATTTATGTCAATAACTGCGTCAATTTGAATGCAAAATCTTCAAGACTATTAAGCTAGCCACCGAGCATTTCAAGGTGAATTTGTGCTCGTCGCTATGTGTAAACCCGCTTATATAATGCTTTAATCAGCATGCCATTACCTCACACATACAGCAGTTTAGAGCGTTATTATCTTCCAAGGTCATAGTTAACAAGGGCTGACACACTGCCCACCCAGCTCTGATTGTGTCAGGCTTGAACCAGGCCTACTCAGCGATTCAGGAGGCTGCTCAGGTCTTTTATAACGTCTTCTGCTGAATATGAATGCCCTTTATACACCTACATAAACTATTTCAGTAATGTCTTTGTCCAGGGAAGGGAATCAACACATTTAAATAGGCTGGCTGGTTGTTCAAATGGTATAATGTTAGTGGTTTATATGAAAATGTAAGCCTTTAAAGTTCAAGGTAGTGTCAAATATGGAATACAGTATAATATAATATGTCGGTTTTTGAAATCTGTGAAATTTTGTGACTGTGGACTCCCCGTAGACTCCTGTGCCACAGAATGAGATTACCTTTTTGGATGTTTTTCATGCTTAATTACAAATCTCTGAGAATCTGCCAAGGATAATGATGCCCTGTAGGCTGCAAGTTACTAAAACATAAAATATATTTCTATTGACTGAGCTGTATGTTAGACGATTGCTTGTCTCAGTTTATTTCATTGTCTGCATGAACCCATCGATTTGGTCACCGCTTGATACAATGGGTCATTAGACTGAATATGCAGTAAGAGCATGATACCTTGCGACAGGAGCAAAGTGGACGGCCAGAGGTTATATCCGCACATTGCAGTGGAATACCTGGAATACGGATATATGAATTTGGACCATAGACAAGTTCCATATTTGGATCATAGGAATCAAAGAGCCAAACCAGAGTGAAGCTGTGAAGGTAACAGCCCTTCAATCAATCAAACCTGTTGCTAACGCTAGTGGGAGCAACCTCAGGAATAGAAGGCGCCTAATTTGTCTGTTATTAATGTTCATATCTTGATTTACGGACACAGTCGCAAAAATAAAAATACCAGGATCACGTATACAAACATTTTAAGACTGAAATGACGAGCCTGACAGCAACAGTTATGGAGGGAGGGGCAACAGTTTTTCAATAGAAAGTGAATTGGAGCCAGAGTGGATGGAGTGCGTCCAAAAGTGCGCTAAAATTTGCTATGTCCATTATTTATAGTCTATGAGTTGGACACTGGCTTTTTCTGAAGAACAGTTACGGCCTGGATAATGTCAGTCAGAACCAGCACAGAATCACACTCAGAAAGCAGCAGTAATAAATAAAGAGCAAGAAATATTACCCCAATATTTGTCTTTTCTTTTATCAAACCGCATGCACGTGGACCACCCCGAACATGCTGTAGCGAAACATTCACTACCCTGGCACTTTGCAGTAACCTTAACTCTTTTTATACATTTGCTCATATTAGGCGTCTTTTACAATTGACAACTGACAATTAACTTTATTTATTTTGCATGACAATTGACTTTATTTATTTTGCATTTTACACATTCTAAATATCATATTTAATATAATGCAGTACAATTTGTCCTCATTGGTAATTAGTTTGAAGATATAGCAAGCATTTATCTGTCAGGTTGTAGTCATTAACACATCTCTAGACCTTGACTCCCAACCTCCGCATCTGAGTTAATTAAACTATAAAAAGGCATAACTATTAGCATTAAATCTCTCTGAAGTGGGCACGGAGAAGTCATCATTCTGAGGTAATTCAACCCATTCAACATTTCCCCATTGTACTGCACTGCCCTTAATATACAAAATGTCACATAGCTTTCATGAACGGCAGCGTGACTGCGATAACCATAGAACAGGGTATAAATCGAAGGCTGGCATTAAGGTTAGCTATAGCCACCTTTTTCATTTCCCATGCATGGATCCAGACAAGGCAAAGATTTAGTCAGCGCTGTGGAGTGCTCTGACTGATGTGCCTGGCAGACGAACAGCAGGGACAATCCTTTTTCACGGCTTGACTTTTCACACACATCTTGAAATGCCAGATAACCTCCAAATCTCCGCCAGCCTAATATCTAATGTCACATCCATAAACCTTTAGTAATGACAATATGCACGGTATAAAGTGTGGAGCTGACTGTATCTTCAAGGTCTGGGCCCTCTTCAGTCATGTAATGTGCTCAAAATGCCAGAAGTCGCTCATACTTGAGATTGTAGATAGTACTTTAACAGGTAACTTTTTAAGTAGAGGTCAAATGGCATTGTCTTTCCAAATAAAACAAATAACCTGTTATCTGAAAGTGGTGCTGTTGAACATTTAGTATTGAGTTTAATGTGGAAGTCTATACTGCAACTTTGATTACTGCTCTTGCTACTCTGAATACCAGAAATATTACTTTTTGCTACTGCTATTACTGCTTTTACTTATAGTTTGTCACTCTCACCTTTTTGTTGGAAAACAAACACTCAAACGGGACCATGAATGCTCATAAGTATTATTATTTATGAGTATCCTTGCTTCCTTGCATCCTTGTGTTCTCGGTTCCTTGCCTCCTTCCTTCCATGCGTCATTGCTTCTTCATGTCCTCCTTCCTCATCTCCTTCTATCCTTGCGTCCTTCTTTCCATGCGTTCTTTTGTCCTGGCCTGCTTCCTTTCTTGCCTCTTTGCTGTCTTCCTTGCATCCTTGCCTCCTCATGTTCTTCCTTCCTTTCTTCCTTCCTTCGTTGCTTCCTTCCTTGCATCCTTGCTTCTTTGCGTCCTTGCCTCCTTCCTTTCTTGGATCCTTGCTTCCTTGCTTCCTTCTTTCCTTGTCCCCTTCCATCCTTGTGCCCTTCCTTCCATGCATCTTTGCTTCCTTCCTTGCATCCTTGCCTCCTCACGTCTTTCCTTCCTGTCATCCTTCCTTCCTTGCATCCTTGCTTCCTTCCTTTCCCTGCTTCCTTCCTCGCATCCCTCTTTCCTTGTGTCTTTGCATTCTTATGCCCTTGCATCTCTGCTTCCTTGTGTCCTTCCTTCATTGCATCCTTGCAAGCATCTTTGAGTGTCCAAAAAAGCGCTTTATAAGGCTCCTGAAAATGGATTGTTTAAATACATTTTGCATTTTTCTTGAGTTTTCAGACTATCTAACTGCAGAGTATCAATAATATATATAAAAAGCTAATAGAAACTGACCAAGACCTTTTCTTTGTTGCAGCTTTTATTACTGCTCCTACTACTATACCAGTACTGTTACTTTTACTATTACTATTACTGCTTCTTCTTGAATATGTTCAACTATGCTCCAAAAAGTTTTGCCCCATTTAAATATAAAAACTCACCTTTTTTATATTAAATAATTTTATTGATCCAAACAATTATTTCTATTGTATTATTTTTTAAGGTAATCTATTTTAAATATAGGCTAATCAAATAAAAAATATTTAAATGGGAAAAAGGTGACATAATACTGCTCACACCATCACTACCATGTACTATTACGATCCACTTTTCATTTTCTCCAAAGCAGAAGTCAAAAGTGAATTGGGATGCTGCACTCAATCTCTTTGGCTTAATCAGGGTCATCATGATTTTGGACTCCTAATGTGAGAAATGATTGGCACCCCACCTGAGCCCGGTCCAGCATTAGCCCTCTGCTCCTCCACGCTCTTAAGGAGGAGCTATTAAATGTAATGATCTTGGCCTATGATGCAATTTATACAAGATTCAAAGAAAATGGACCTAAACCACGTTATAAGTCTGAGCTGTTGGGTGCATATTGACACACCCATCACCATAATGCTGTAATTACCCTTTGTGGGAGTTATTGAAATGTCCTATTTATTAAAAGGGACATCATGTTCAGAACACAGCTAATTATCTGGGCTGTCTGCCAACTTATGCAATATAAAATGGAACAACCAATTTCCAACCCCACTTCTCACCTGTCTCTTTTGAAAAGTCATAACACAGCTTGCTATCAGCGCTGTAGAAACTTAAATGTTACACCCTCCTTCCTCTAAAGTATAGTCCATAAGCAGATTGCAGTTTTAATATTCAGTCTGTAACAATAGGTGCTATCGTTTATGGATTTAAATGATGCAATCTTCTACGATTTTGGACAAAATGTGAATTATAGCCATTACAGTCACTCACCGTCCATATATGCTACATTTAGGCCTGTCACGATAACACATTTTAAGTGCGATATATTGCTGAGTAAATATTGACAACGACGATGACGATGATGAAACCAAACTATAAAGCAGAGTTATCCCCCAAAAAGTATTCTAAATGTACAATATTGTAGCACAGAATAACCAGAAATAACCAGAAATTTGCCAGCAGTAGAAAGAAAAAGTACCCATGATAAATACTGACCCCCATGCTCCATCTAACATATACTGACATTATTTAAGTGGATATAGTATTTGACGTTGCAGACTTAGCGGCTCCGTACACTTTTACCCCCAAAAACATGTAAAGTATTTGGCACAAAGAAAATGATTTTCCACTTTTAGTAACTAATTAATGCTTTATCAATATTCATGGTGAACTCCTCATTTAGAAGAGTGTAATTAGCCATTGTATCCCCCGGCCATTTTTAACAAAAGAAAAAGTTGGCCATGTTGAAATGAAACTACAGCAACATTCTAGTTTCTGACCAAATGGTGCACGCTCTGCTCAGAAATGATCCGGACATCAGATATGGTTCCCCAGGCGTGAATGACAGGGCACTTCAAAGCAGCACTTAGTCTGCATGGAGGCAGAGAGGATCCATTGGACAGTGTCATAATTCACACCAGCCACCTGGAGATTCTCACAGTCACTTTTGGGTTTGGACTCCACCAGCTGCTCCCTGTGCTCCCAATCAGTCTGCCGCTGTCTCCTCTGTCTCTGTGTGAGCCAGCCATGACCTTCACTGCATTGTCCCAAATCTCAGGTTGGGGACGCAGAGCTGGTCTTTAAGTCCCTCTATGTCCCTCCTCATTTAGGACGCCAGCTGTGCACGAAAACACCAAGTCATTCAATATAATATCCAACCCGGAGTCTATGAAATGTTAATGTCACCGTATAATTGGGGATTTGACACAACCAAGACAGAATTAAGGCAAAGTTCTTCTTGTCCCTATGGTAGATTGTCATTTAATCTTGGAAGAGTTTAAAGTTCCTATATTAGGGGCTGATATTATCCAAATGAGTCTAGTGGAGGTGTATGGAGTTTAAAAACACAGTGGAGCACTTACTGTATTATCCATAAACTGTATATATAAATGGATGTAGTTAACCTGCTAGACGCCGTGGATTGGCTCGTTGGTTGCTATGATACTCGCGGTCGGAATTCCTATGCAACTTGGCTCCAAATTTGCTCCTAAGTTTCATTTGACTGGAGCCGAACTCTATGGAACGCACTTCTTTATACAGTCTATGGTATTACCACATGACATCACAAGGTGGAACAGAGTGTTTTCAGTTTGAGAGGAGAACTCAGGGTAAATATGCAGGGTTTGTGTGTTAAACATGTGTGAATGAAATAAAACACAACTCTGGGTTTGTGATGAGGAAACAACATTATAACACAGATCTGAAAATAATGTAATATGGGCCCTTTTAACGGAACAATAGAAAAAATGTGTTGCAGTAAGTTGCATAGTTTGTAGTAGTCTTGTCATTACTGACCTGCTCCCCAAAGTTTCGTCTCAAAAACCTTTTATGCTATACACTACTGAAAATCTTAATTCATGTGTCGTACTGTTTTATATTATTGCAATGGGAAATGTTACTTGTCAATATTAATTAATTTAGGCTTTTTTAGCTGTCCCTTTAGCTGTTTGACTGCACAGACATGCTGCCATTTCTCCAGTTTTTTTTTTTTGTTTTTTTTTTTACAATCTGTTAAATACACTACTCTTATCTCCATTGATCCACTGTTATATTGATTCTTCACTTCTCCGCTGTTCGCTTGTGTGAAAATAACATTTCAGTGTCCATATACTTATTCCCCAATGACAGGAGTATTTCTGCCCACCACTCACATCCACGAGTCTTGTTTGTTTTTATGGAGAGGGCTGCAGAGTTGTTGTTCTGCTTGGATGACTGGAGATGTCTCTGTGCTATAGGCTCCAGTGGCAGTGGCGTTATTTGTGGCCCCTGGGTGACACGACTGTGCCGTCGTGAAGGTGACCCCCCCCTTCCTCACTCTCTGGATCAGCTCTGCTCCTCTGTCAGGTCCCAATGGAAACGGGGTTATTTAGCATCTTTATGATAACAGCAACCCCATGTAACCCTAAATAACCATGTGTGTCTACAGTTATATATGTGAGGTGAATACTATTATTTGTATAGTGTTGTCAGAACAGAAAAGACAAGCCACAAGCCCAATGCCTGCAACAAAGAGGAGCGTTGTGCCATGAAGGGCATCAGGTATAAAACACTGATCACTCAATGAACTCTTTTGTACTTGCTATTTTTCAAGATTTGGCACCAGCACAAAAACTACACCAACTACACTGGCTCCTTCTGGAGATATCGTCTGTATCTCTGCCAGCTTGTCAATACCAGATCTGGTCTGATCTCAGATGCTAAGCAAGGACTGGCCTGGTTAGTACTTGGATGGGAGACCACTGGGAATACCAGATGCCACAGGGGTGTAGCAGAGGCTCTAGTGGAAACCCTTCACCCACATTGCCTAGTATGAAAGTGGTGTTTGGTTAGAGGAGCCGACGGCGCAGATTGGCAGCCTTCCGTCCGTCTGTCGCAGAGAAGCTGTGGCTACAATAGTAACTTAGCACTACCCAGTATGGAGTGAATGAATAGTGCAATATAAAATACTTTGGATGTCTTGAAAAATGCTATATAAATCCATTACATTATTATGATCATAGTGTTATTAGGGATTTTTTCACTTAGACACATTAGCCTGCATGAAGACTCTAGCACTGATTCTAATGAAGTAGTTTGTATTGAGCTAAAACAATAGCTAGTATGAATGCTAAATCACTGGAGGCAAATTCATACAAAGATAGATCTGTAGGCCCTTTCCATTGTTATTTTGGTCTGCTATTCCTTCTGTGCCAAACCAACTTTGTCCCCAGACTGTCTGTGAGTGTCTTATTAGGCTGGACACTTGGTGGAATAAATCTCTGTGGGGATTTAAAGGTGGATAGTGAGGAGAGGCGCGAGTTTTACACTCAATAAATCCACTAACGCCCAATGTTTCAAAACACTGCTTTTACAACCTCATACTTCATACCACATCCCTCCGAGTGCAGGAGGAGAAGTGACAGGACTGCTTAAAGATGGCGAAAGCACTTTCACATCTGCTGATCCCTCATATCCTTCTACCTGCCACGAACAGGGGAAGTTTGCAACGTGACTGGCACATTTGATAAGCTCGCCTCAGAGGTGGACAAGAGGAGGCCATGTAAGTTAGGCTGCTGGGATACTTGTGCGAGTACAAAGGTTATAGAGGATCAGAGTTGGGAATCCTGGGGTTGACATTATTATTACCTTGGAGTAGTGTTTACATCCATAGACCATCGGGAGCCAGTGTCCTTCAGATTCACAAGCAGGATGGGTGAGCAGCACAGGGCAGCAGAGCAAGGTTGAAGTTGTTGAAAATGTTCAGATTGTCATGTTGTGAGCTGTTAAATTCATGTCTCTGTGTGAACCACTGCGAACCAGGAAGGCTGTTGTTTTACTTGGTTTTGTTATGTAGCTGGTGCTGGGAAACAAGTTTATTCTTCGAGTTTTTCTTGTACAAAAACAAGCTACCCACAGTTCAACATGAACTGCTGTTGCTCCTGCAGCGCTGTAGACATGCCACTAGTAACCACCACGATTATTATTTCTGAAATCTTGTGAATGTCAGTTCTCCTTCACTTTTCTGATACTATTTTGTCAGTGAGAATAATGTAATAATATAATGTGGTAATTTGGTCATTTTGTTGATACATTTTACATTCCCCATTAAAGGTCCAATATTATGCAAAATTGACTCTTGTGAGCTTTAAGCCATGTTGGAATGTTGTTACCTCCTCAAAAACATACCCAGAGTAGTTTTGTTTCATTCACACATGTTTGAGTAATCCTTTATTATTAGTCTGTCTACGTTTCCAAAGCCCAAAATGCTCTGTTCCACCTTGTGATGTCATGCAGTGGCAGTTTTCAAGTTAACAGCTACCTTTTACCTTTAGTTCAGTAGAGATTGGCAACTCCAGGGCTGAAATCATCCGAATGATTCTAGTGAAGCTGATTGTAGCTTAAAAACACAGAGGAGCACTTCCTGTATTACCACATGACATCACAAGGTGGAACAGAGTGTTTTCTGTTGAGAAGAACGCAGCCTAAATATGCAGAGTTTGTGTGTTAAACATGTGTGAATGAAACTAAGCACAACTCCAGGTGTGTTTTTGATGAGGAAACAGCATTATAACATAGATCAGAAATAGCGTAATATGGGCCCTTGATCTGACTGCTCAACCAGCGATGTTTTTCTGTCAAGAGTGGGATTCAAACCACCAACCTTCGGATCAGTGGACAAACGAACTGACCTCCTACTGCGCCCCTACTACACAGAACATATGTGACAAACGTGACAGCGTATTAGTGGCTGGTATAATGTTCACTGTGTAATTCACGTTATAGAGCTCCCTTTCTTGTGCAGGCACGAGACACGGGGCTTTGTTTAGCCGTAGGTGTGAATGTGATGAGATGTAGCGTTAGCGCTGTAAACGTGAGTGGGTGCTGCAGCCTTTGCCCGGGAGACTGCAAAAACACATGTGGAAATAAGCCCACTACATGACTAATGGACCACTGTTTGAACCATG
>KN472568.1:0-12228 GCA_000787095.1 Periophthalmodon schlosseri
ATTATTATTATTATTATTTTTAACTTCATATACGCTTTATGTATTCGGTAACAAAGAAATCTAAAGGTATTTTAGACCCACTCTCAACATAAACATCATTGGTTGAGAGGTCAGATCCACTGACCCACAGGTTGGCAGTGCGATTCCAGCTCCCACAGATGAATGCTGCCATTGTGTCCTTGGGCAAGACACTTAGCCCACCTCGCTGCCAGCGTCTGCGTATAATGGTGTATATGTGGTAGTGCTGGGCAATATGACAATACATATCGTGGGGACGATAGAAAAATGTCTATCGTGCCATTTCTCTTCTATTGTTTCTATCATTTCTAACCTGATTTTATCAATTATTACAGCAATTATATCATTAAATAGCCTGCGACGATTGTATTAGTGTTGTCTTGTCACTATGTTTGTATAAGTGAAAATAAAGACGAATAAAAAAGAGATTTTTCGCAAAGAAACTCCGTCTTGTGGTTGTGCGACATGACGCTGCTTTACGTTCTTTGATTCTCAAGCGGGTTTGCACGAACGATGGACGCGCAACAGGTTGAAGTTTCATGCCCAGAGTCGCAACAGACAGAGACAGCTACGCAGGCAGCCCAGGAAGAAGCGCTTTTACCGAAAAGAGGGGGTACGTCTGTGATTTGGTTACATTTTGGGTTCAAGAGGTCCGACACGGAGCAGAAGACGGCCATATGCAAACTATGCTACAAGACTATTCCCGCGGCCGATGCCAACACAACAAACCTTCTATCACCTAAAGAATAAAAAGAGAAAAAGAATATACAAGACTATCCCGCGGCCGATGCCAACACAACAAACCTTCTATCACCTAAAGAATAAAAAGAGAAAAAGAATACATAAGAATCCAAAAAATCCGAGCTAAACCAAGCAAGCAAGTTGCGAAAAGAAAAACCATAGCCAGTTGAAGATAAAGCAGTCTTTCACACAAGGCACGACGTATGAGAAAACGTAGTATAAAGTATAACGAAAAGTAAGCAATGAAATTTTTGTCAAACTTTTCAGAGAATAACTGAAAACATACTTTATCGTGGTATATCGTGATATATATCATTATCGTGATATAAAATAATCCTTATCGTGATATATGATTTTTTCCATATCGCCCAGCACTAATATGTGGTGTAATGGTGTGAGTGGGTGAGTATTTTCTTGATGTAAAGCTCTTTGAGTGCCTTGAAGGTGGAAAAGCACTATATAAAAATGTGACCATTTACCATTATTCACCTGCAGTGTCTCGCCAACATTTTGATTCCTTGTTGTCTGCAAAAAGCACTGATTAAAAAGTGACTCAACCCCACTCTCCTCTATTATCATAATTCTTTGTATGCTGTTTTTCAGAAATTAGCTTTTGTTCCTAATTAGACAGAGAGACAATGGCGCTCCCTCACTCTGACGCATTCATCACAGTCCTTTATACAACACCTCATATATTAAGTAAACACTCTCCATTCTTCGGCTCTCATCACAGCACACACACACACAAAGACAGACACACGGGATGTTCCCTTGCCGACAGGTGCAGAGACAGGTGCTCCAAGGACACGTGTGTTCCATATCTGAGGAGGGGAGCTGGACAGACGTCTCTAAGGGAAGGAGCGAGCAGTTAGGAGACAGGGTAGGTTTTGGAGAAAATAGGACGCAGCCTGATTTGCCTGTGAAATCAGGTCAGAGCTGTGGACCGCTGTCAGTGAAAGAGGTTATGGAGAGGAGGAGGTTATGAGAGTGCAAAAGAGATTCTGTACATGCCATGGCAAAAGGAAGGTTCCTAACAGGGTTCTCACTCATTTTGGAAATCCTGGAAAACCTGGAAGATAATTGGTTTCCCAGACTTTCCAGAAAATATTTGCCTGGGATCCAGAATACACACTTCTCCAATACTTTAGAAAAAAGTGAGTCTGGTCACTGGGGAATCTCCCCCGAGTTCAGAAGGGCGTGATTGACAGGTGGATTAGCCAATTTCAAAAAGAATTTCAAAAAGCAGAATGTGCCTCACTTGGGTTGCCAGTTTCAATGCTGAAATCCAGTTGGTTTAAACCTAAAATGACTCTCTCTGATCTGAATCGTCACTACCTAAACCCCAACAGCAGTCCTGTAGAAAGGAGTCCACAGATTTGCTGAGTCGGACTTTTCCTCACTGACACTACCAAACCCAATACACGTCACATCCTCAAACTGGACAGGACTATTCAATTCCCTATTCCACCAGATTTTTTCCATGTATTTGAGCAAAACAGATTGAATAAGCAGCTCTTGACGTCAAAACAAGTCCAATGTGCACTGTTTGCATCTACTTATAAAGTGTTTTATTGTCCGATAATCAGGCAGTTTACGCTGTTAGGATGCTAACTGTCTCCGCTCTGGCCTTTGAAAATTGTGAAAACCCTTATAAACTCATCGTGGTGAATAACTGGGATGCTCGGAATGCATAAGGAAAGTGAGGATTAACTTTGGACCACTGGAAAATGTTTAAAATGAACTAGTTCTGTTTGTCACGCCTGTGGGAGTCTAAGCGCCAAAGTTTATCCAGTCAACGCTTTGGTTCCTCGTGTAGCTGTGCTTGCGTACACTCCATAGGTCTCCATAGGACCTAAATGTAATGCTCTATTGACTTGACATAAGATATTTGCATATTAACATGAACTGCTCCTGATACTTACTCTGTATGTTTGCCCATTGTGACCTGTTAGAAAAAAAAACTCCTTAGGCTGTAATGTACTGTTGGCGCCCTGTTACACCTTTTTTTCAAACCTGTGACGAAGGGCAGGGTTGCCAGGATTCAGCGACGCAACCTGCACAAGGCTGTATAAAAAAACGCCCAATACGTACGCGCGGCTGGATTTTCCACTGTATTTATGACAGCAGTGTTCTTCCGGTGACACAGAACTGCCCCCTCTCCTCTCTCACGCACAAATACAAGTTCCACAGAGCATTGATGGCTTTGGATATGAAGATTTGTCATCAAAATTCAGGTCAATTCTAAAATCAATCGTTTTACATAGAAAATAGCTCTGGCCAAACCAACAGACAATATTTTTCACCCAGCTCTTAAAAAGCCGCCCAGTTCCACAGGAAAACCGCGTACCTGGCAACACTGACAAAGAGGGACTCCCTAAAAGTTCGGCATTTCATCCGAACTTTAAGGGAGTCCATCCGACTTAATGTTCTTTTGCAACCATAGCAACCAATTTTTTAAATCGTGTTTCCTATTCACATGAGCTATTGCTGCCAGGTCTAAAAAACTAAAAGACAAAGCAAATTTAGACAAAGCTCTCCCCATAACAAAACCTGTTTTTGCTTAAATCTTTTAGTTCACTTCACTTCTGACTGAAAATACAAAAGTTGATTTTTAAAAAGTCTGATTTCTATAGCCATAATTCTGAACACATCTGTTGTGAACAACACTCATAAATGACCCATGTTCCATATAAAAGTCCTCTACCAGGGCCACAGTTCTCATGGGCTTTGTGGATCTGGAGGACGTTGGACCTGTGGGAGCGCTCCGGAAGTATGGGATCTGCAGTCCTTTGCTCGGGTTGGCGGTCCCTGTATGACTGGAGCAGGAGCTGTGTTCTTTGCAGTAAGTCAGACCTGTTTCCAGTGCATGTTTAGTCCTGGTTTAGTCCTGGTTCAGACCTGTTCAGTGCATGTTGTATCCCAGAGGGCTGCCTTTTGTCACCGGTTCTGTTCATTGTTTTCTAGGTGCAGTCAGGGGGCTGGAGGGGGTCCGATTCGGGGACCACAGGTTCTCATGTCTGCTGTTTGCAGATGATGTCCTGGTGGCTTCATATAAATATGAAATGTGAAACTTTTCTTTGCCAAAAGAAAGCATAGTTTTGATGCTAACAGTTGTTTTAAGCTAAATATTACTTTAGATACAACATACATTAGAAGGCTCTGTGTATGATTGGTTTGTTTTAACCAGACAACCCTCAGGACGCTAGTGGATGAAGTTATTTGATTGATAACTGTTAGCTTAAAATAATGATCAAACGCTCTGCAATTTTTCTGCATGGTTTTGCAATAAACTATTATCTCTATAAACAATATAAACTGTCAACATACCATAAACACTTAAGCTTAAAAAAAAAAAAAAAAAAAAAAAGTTATTACAACACATGCAGTTGAACTAAGGGTACAAAATGGGTTTCTGGTATCAAAGGGACCGTGACTGCGTCCCTGTGTTGTTCTGTGTATGTCCCTGTGGGAGGAGGCCCCAGGGAAGACTGACAAAGTGTCTGGGGAGGGGGAAGTCTTGGCACTCCTGCTTGGACTGCTGACTCCACGACCCAGTTCTGGGTAAAGCCTTAGTATAACAGATTTGCATTTCTCCGGCCCTTATCTCAAAGAAATATTGGTGTGTTTGAAGTGCTTAGTCACTGTTGTTGCTCTGGCTCGTGTCCTGCACATTACCGCTTCATCCAGACCTAATGCAATTTCACACTCTAATTGGACGTGACAGTGTGTCCCTGCTCCCTCATCACTGCCTACCTGCTAACAAACCTCATTTACTCTCAGGAGATCTGCAGAAAGATTTCAGAACAAATATGTGTTTATATTGAACTGATGGTGGTGAAGAGGAGAAGATGGAGAGACTGAGGAGGCTGGAGGCTCTGCTGCCGCGGTGGAGATATGGAATGGCAGGATGATAGAAGGCGGGGAGAGAGCGCTGTGATTGGCTGACAGTGACAAACAGGTGACAGTATGTAGGTCACCTGTCAACGGTTTGATCCTAGTTTGGGAATATGGCAAGACACGTTGCTTAGTATCAATGTGGTGTGTGTGAGTGTTGGTGGTGACTGAAGGGTTAGATGGTACAGATTGGCAGCCTCACTTCCGTCAGTCTGTCCTAGGGCAGCTGTGGCTACCAAAGTATGTTACCATAAAAAAAATAAACCTGTAATGAGTACTATTAAACGCGTCTTATGTAAATGTAAATGTGTGTGTGCCATAGACTTTATACATAAATGGACATATGAGCATGAGTGAGTTTGTGGCTCCATCGACTCTGTGGCTGTGGCCCCTCTCTCTGTAACTGTTGCTGTCAGGCTCGTCATTTTGGTCTTAAAATGTTCCTGTTGATCCGCACTACATGATCCCAGTGTAATTATTTATTTAAAAAAAATATTTTATATATTTTATTAATATGAACATTAATAAGAGAACAATGAGGCGCCTTCTTTCCCTGAGGTCGCTAGCATAGGTTTAATTGACAGCGTTGCTAAGCGCCTGCTCCCTGCCAAACCAGCGGTGCGGGCGGGAAGGGGCGTTACCTTCAACAGACTCGTTCCAGAATGGCTCTTTGGTTGCTATGATACTCGCAGTCAAAATTCCAAATATGGAACTGGGCTCCAGAATCGCCCCTATAAATGTTAGCCTCGATGAGCTTCATTTGACTGGAGCCTAATGCTATGGGTGACATCACACTCCCTTTGTCTACTTCTTTTTACAGTCTATGGTGTGTGTGTGTGTGTCATAGAGAGGTGCTGTATCGTGTGCTTTTATGTGTGCATGTGTACATGTGTGTGTGTGCATGTGTGTGTGTGTGTGTGCATGTGTGTGTGTGCATGTGTGCGTGTGTGTCCACAGAGAGGCCGTGTATCGTGAGAGTGCTGTAATCCTATGGACAAACAGACACAGTGTTCCCGCTGTCCCACATCTCAGCCTCACAGAGGAGCAGGGCCCAGTGCTGTCACGATAAGTACTTTTACTACTTTCATGGAGTACTTAAAGCCCCACTGTGTCACTTTTTAGCTAAAAATGAAGTAAAATAAAAGGATGTTTTTCATCTTGGGGGGACAAAACACAAAAGGAGAATAAGAAAGATCACTACTTAGAATGTCCATTCACTGTCATTTTTTTTTGTTTTTTGCTGCTGCCTGTTCACTCTGAAGTCTGTTAGCTGTCTGGACTGAGGAAAGACACTTGGCACTTGGAAGAACCATTGGCTGTATAAAGAAGTGGACTAAGGGAGCGTGACATCACCCATAGTGTTCGGCTAAAGTCAAATGAAACTTATCTTAGCAACGCTGTCAATCAAACCTTTTAGCCTATTTCTGGCTAAAAGGTTACGGGGTAGGGTTTTAATGCATTCGGTTTACAGCACCTTTCTGGTAAACTACTAATGCTGTAACCACAGCTGCCCTGGGGCTGACGAAACGATCACAAATTTGACAAACAAACATGCTCAAAAGGATGAATGAACGAAAAGATGAAGTGAACTGCTCAAGAACACAGTGATGTCACTGAAGACTCACACACACACGGATTGGAACTACCATACACGGACCTAGTTTAGCCCCAGCACACAGGGACTGCTGCCCTGGGCCTGTCTGATCCTCCAGGGACATCATTCAGTGATAATTACAGAGTCAGGAGACGGCCCGGTGTCTCTATGGAGCTAACAGTGCCACATAGCAACAGGTCAGAGCAAAGCAGGGACACACTCACACCTCTTATAAGGGCCCAGAGGTGACAGAGCGTGGTAACTATGGTTTATATTACAATATTAAAGACTTAATTAATAATGAACAAATTGTTTATTAAATGAGACCTATTGTGCAAAATGGACTTTTCAGAGCTTTTAACCATATTATAGGTGTTTCCTTCTCATTGACCCTCTGAAGTTGTATTTGGAGTGACTCGTGCATGTCTGAGTGATCTTTAATCGCTTTAATCGACGTCATATTGCCAAACAATCCTCATTTTCACCTCCATTAGTAAATGCCCACTGATCTGTACTTGCTTCATTCTTCAATTTTATCTTCTTAATCAGTGATGCGCACAAGATTCGACAATGTCACATAGTCATTTTGGTACAAATAAAAAAAAAATTCTGCTGCTCGCTAGCGTGATCTGCAGCTATCCATCAGAGGTGCCGACAGCTGCATGGCTCTTTATTGTGGTGACGTACACTGCCTGGTCAAAAAAAAAGTCGCCACCTGGATTTAACTAAGCAAATAGGTACAAGCCTCCTATACATTTCAGGTCTAGGTTCAGCAACAGTCTGTGCTCAAAGAATGAGGTCAGCTGACTACCTGAATATACTGAATGACCAGGTTATTCCATCAATGGATTTTTTCTTCCCTGATGGCACGGGCATATTCCAAGATGACAACGCCAGGATTCATCGGGCTCAAATTGTGAAAGACTGGTTCAGGGAGCATGAGACATCATTTTCACACATGGATTGGCCACCACAGAGTCCAGACCTTAACCCCATTGAGAATCTTTGGGATGTGCTGGAGAAGGCTTTGCGCAGCGGTCAGACTCTACCATCATCAATGCAAGATCTTGGTGAAAAATTAATGCAACACTGGATGGAAATAAATCTTGTGACATTGCAGAGGCTTATGGAAACAATGCCACAGAGAATGCGTGCAGTAATCAAAGCTAAAGGTGGTCCAACGAAATATTAGAGTATGTGACCTTTTTTTTTGGTGGTGACTTTTTTTTGGCCAGGCAGTGTATAATGTCACCACCCATTGGGCACCGCAGTTTTCTAACGCGGAACTCAGCAGGCTTATTTCTTTTATTAAGTTGTTTAAATGAATATTGTGATTTTAAATTATAAATTACAACACAATGATCCATGGGTGTCATGGATTATAACTATAGAGCCAACACAAGCACAATATGTCTTTTTGAAGAACAATTCAGGCTTAGTAACTTGTCCATGTATTTGAGCAAAATGTGTCTTGCCCCAGTGCAGATGTATTGTATAAGCAGCTCTTGAGGTCAAAATAAGTCTGCTGTGTGCTGTCTGCATCTAATTATAAAACATTTTATTGTATAATAATCAGCAAGTGCGTGTTAGCATGCTAGTTGTTGTTAGCTCTAACGTGACGACGAAACTCCCCTCTGGTCTCTTAATGTTGTGAAAAGACCTTATAAACTCATCACGGTGAATAAATAGGATATTCTGAATGCATAAGGTGAGTGAGGAATAACGCTGGACCGCTGCAAACAGTTTAAAATGAACTAGTTCTGTTTTTCACATTTTTTTTAAGACTAAATTATTCTTAATCAGCTATTTGTTCATTATGAATTAAGTTTTTTGTCATACCTTTTTTAAGGCTAATTAGCTGTAAATGGTGAGATGACCCAAATGATCAGCCAGTCTGGGGAGTGCAGCATTCAGCGACCTCCCAGTAGAAATATCTATTTCTACTGGGAGGTCTATTTCTTTACACAGTCTATGGTACCACTAGATCTATTTCTTTATTTTGGACAAACTGAGTTATGTTTATAACTCTCCTCTCCAGACCCGGCTGCATCTGTAGGTGTCATTGGCTCCATCCTCGGCCAATCAGTTTTTACAGACAAAAATCACAAACCTAAGTCATCTTCTTGACTTGGGCGGTTTGTTCACCATAGAAACACATTGCAGACCCCATAAACTCTGTCTCTTCTGTCTCAAAGTGAAATCGCTTTTATCTTGTATTTCCCCAGTAAAGTTAGTTCAGATTAGTCTTCTGTGGTGTAAACATACATTCAGTCTATTATTTGAATTTGACCTTTTTTCATCTCTATCAGTGGTGGAACATAACGAAGAAGAAAAGTACTGTTTAGGTATCTGTACTTTACTTAAGTAAATTTTACAGTGGATACTTTTTACTTTTACTTCAGAAAAATATGCAGTAATTTCTTAACATATGTCATAATGATCAACATGTCAAAAGTACAGTATTATTATTATTATTATTCAGCCCTCCAGCTCTAAGGTTTAAGTGCAGTACTGATCAGTATGAGCCTGTGTGTGCTCCTGCCCTCTTCCATGCTGAGCTGTCTGTCACACACAGACAGTGGGAGTGAGGAGGAGGACAGAACACTGCAGAAACACTGTGTACTGTCTGTAACCAGAGACACTGCTACTGCTAGCATAAGAGCTACTTTTACAGAGCTACAAGAGTGTAAAGATGATCTATAAAGATTACATTTCTATGGGGTATCAACTGCTAACCCATAACATATTTAAATCACCATGTTACCTTTTATCGCTATATTTGCCCAAAACAACATATTAACATATAAAATGATCAGAGCGGTATCAGAACACAATCAGCATACATCCCACAAATGAAACTACTGCACATCGCATCACGTTTGTTGCTGTGTACAGTTTTGTATCGTGTTTTTGTATATTTATGGAGAATTGTTGTGTGGGCGCATAGGTGAGGCCCGGGGCCAGGGATGAAAAAGGGTGAATTGCAACCTCAGCACTGGTGGAATGTCACAAAGTAAAAGTAGTTAAGTACTGTACTTAAATACAAATTTTAGGTATCTGTGCTTTACTTATGCAAGTTTTAACACTGATACTTTTAACTTTTATTTCATTACATTTGTGAGCACGTACTATATCAGTACTTTTTACTCCACAACATTTTTGAACAAGACTGAAAAGTAAAAGTATTTTTTTTATTATAGTTTGAGACCTGCTGAAAAGACTGAGGGGTTTATTTTAAACATGCTCATAATCTGAACAAACAAAAATATACAAATGAAACTATAACTACTGTAACTATAACTAAAACTACTGTCGACAGTTGGTAGAATGTTTGGCCACTGATCTGAAGGTTGGCGGTGTGATTCCAGCTTCCACAGATGAATACTGTTATTGTGTCCTTGGGCAAGACACTTAACCCACCTCGCCCCCAGTGTCTGTGTACACTGGTGTATGTGTGTGTGAATGGGTGAGTGGTTCCTTTATGTAAAGCGCTTTGAGTGCCTTGAAGGTGGAAAAGCGTTATATAAAAATGTGACAATTTCCAATCACAACTGAACCTGGGTTGCCAGTAGAAATTTATCTTGTATGACAAAATTTTATTACATGCATATAACTTTATTTGTTTATTTAACTATAAAAACAATTGGAATTCTTTTAGTACATGGTGAACTACACCAGAGCTAAGTAAAGAGTAATAGAGTAATAAAGAACACAGAAACTCCACAAGGTCCAAGGATCCAACACAGAACCTTCTTGCTGTGATGCAAATGCCAGTGCTATCATACCGCCTGGTGCATTCTGCGTAGATTGTGGACACTACTGATTGGGCAATGATGCTGAAATCCAGTTGGTTTAAGCCTAAAATGCCTCTCTCTGATCTAAATGGTCACTACCTAAACCCCAGCACCTGCAGCCAATCATGAATCAGTGCTAGTGCAGCCTCTTCAGCTTAGTGAGTGAATTCTAAGGTTCTGAGATTTCACATGAGGCCTGTCCATACACTGAGAATGAGAAAAACTTGTATGTGTCTCTATCTGCAGGTTAAGGCTCTGGCAACAGGTTCAGTTGTGATTGTAGTAACTTTTTTTAAACAGCAAGAGCACAGGCTACATACAGTTCTAGAACTCCACCCAGTGCTCCTCTCCCCGCATTATATCTCACTTATAAGTGGCTATTAGGCCAGCCATTAAAAACAAGCCCTGAGCACTGTGGCATGCTAACTGTGACCACATTCACCGATCACTCTTCTAATAAATCAATTTGTTTTATTGTTATTGCATTGCAGTTTATCTTGGCAATAGTAAAGGCCTATTTAGACAGAATGTTAAATATTTATGGTTGTAAACAATGTTGAAACCACGAGAGCCTTTATTTTGCTGTTATTTCTGTAGCACAATAGAAAAACTAATAAGTGTCTCATTTTATTTTCTTATTTAGTTGATTACTTTTGAACTACTCTATTCATTTTCGATTTTTTTTTTTGTCTTAAGAATTAAATTAAACCTTATTACCAATTTTTAATGTACTAATTATTAGAAATAAAAATAAATAAATAATAATAATTTGACTTGACACAAATAGATGGCAGTAATACACATACTTCATACCGTTAAGCCTAAAAGAAGCCTATTCTCGTTTCCTATTGGCTGAAAAAGTCCATGCTCTCCTCTGATTGGCTGCTGCTTTGCTGTCAGCTGTTATGTAGCGGCTAGCTCCTCTGCACCATAACAGAGACAATTTTTGCTTATTATTCACTATTTCGCTTCTAATATTTAACACCGCTGATATTTTTCTTATTGCACACATAAACGCGGTTCTCTGGCTTACATTTCAGCCCCCATTTGTATTTTTCTTTGTATAATTTACGAGATATTTAACGCTACATGTTAGCCTAGCATGAGGCTAAGCTAACTCCAGCACCACTATGTCACATTGAGTCCCAATAACACTGACCTTGGTGGGATCTACTTTTTGTACGCGGAGTTAAGGGCCTGTTTTGGGGGACAATGGCGTCTGCTAGGTTGTTTTGTATGGTAGCCCCGCGGTGGTGCAGGGCATTGGGGAAGAGGGCGTGCTTTAGGCGGCATCTGAGCGGCTCGCCTCGGGGGACGCAGGGTATGTCCGCCTGGGTCATTGATGAGTACGGGACAAACGCGGTGCTCAGGTACGCGGAGGACGTGCCGGCTCCCGCGGTCTCCTCCCCCACGGATGTGCTGGTCCAAGTGTGCGCCACGAGCCTTAACCCGCTGGACCTGTCCATGAGAGGTGAGGGGGGACATAGGGGACACATCTGCGGGGGACATGCATAATGAACCCTGCATGGTCTAAAAATATCTTGATGTGTGTATATATTTAGGATTATTCAAATAGAGGCCCTTTACAATTACGCACCGTAAAGGCTGCAGCTGTTTCCCTTAGGTCATTTGTTCTCTGACCTTTCAGGCCAAATGCCACCAAAGAAAAGATTTGGATTTAAGTACCAGATTTAAGTATATAACAGGACTATTCCAGGTCTGATTTAGGGCTAAACCATGTCTAAAAGTGGACAACATTATGCAGTGTAGTTCTAAACAAGAAATTATCCAAAGGAGGATAACAGATTTGATAAAATTAACTCTAAATTAGGCAAACCCACCTGAAGGAGCTTGCCACCAGTGGTACACATACCTCAGTTTGAGAAATGCTGCCTTAGGTTTAGTGTGCACAAAGTGTGCAAAAAAGTTTTTGGCACAAAATCTTTTCACATCCCTAACAATTCTTTAAATCAATTTATGGGTTGTTTTGTTAACCTGCGATTGAGTAACTGTTAACCACTGTTACTACAGTACATTTGTTGAAACTTGTTGAAGTGTTTTAGATCCTCTAGCTTCTATTTTCTATTCATCACCATCATTCTGATCAATAAAACATAATCAGTCATTCTACTTAAACATTCTGTCTTTGGTTGAGTTGATGTCTCTCTCTTTCTCACAGGAGGTTAT
>KN472568.1:12320-27007 GCA_000787095.1 Periophthalmodon schlosseri
CTTGTCTCTGGGGAGCAGTAGTGAGTTCCCTCTGGTGCTGGGTCGTGATGTGTCTGGTGTGGTGGTGGACTGTGGAGTTGAAGTCACACACTTTGGGCCTGGAGATGAGGTACAGCGCAGAGACATCAGGGCGTGTATATATACATACCCTAACCTGCTAAGACCCGGTTATCATACCTTTCCCAAACCTTGCCTGTCCAGCCAGTGTCTTCTACATTCTGTTTGAATCCAGAAGGTTCTGGGATCGGACCATAGAGCGTGACAAATCTCCCTCCTGACTTGGGACGGTCAAACCGCAGCCGCTAATTTGTATCACATGTCTCTCAAATGCAGAAGACATCTCTTGTATTAACAACAAAATATATTTTTTTTATCTGAAATAATCTGCCTGTTAGTCACACCCTCTGTAATTGGGGAGACAGAATACTGTTCCAGACCCACTCATCTTTCTAAAGTTTTGACAAAGTGTGTGGTTCTGGATGGACAAGTAATCTCAAAGCCCTAATCTTAACCAAATGAACTGTTCCTAAATCTGCCCATAATCTTAATCTAGCTGTGAAATAATATATCATTGAAAAGAAAACATTTGCTACCATAACCATTAGCCACCAATGCAGTGTAGCGTAACTGGGTTTGGGGACAAAAGGAGAGTGCTTATACCTTGATAATGTAAGGTCCTCATCATTTAGACTAGACTATTGACCATCAGCTGGTGCTTGCACTTAATAGCACTGTTTTGGCATATTATTGGACAGCTGCCTGACTGTTTAAGGAGAAATGTTTGTTTATCTGCAAAATTGTATTCTGTAGCATAAATTTCAATCTATGCAAGAAGTAATACAGAAAGGAAGACGCTTTTACTCTTACTCTAATGAAATACAAGATAGCCAAGATTGTATTTAACCCATCAACTCCATTATGTTTATGAAATATTAAACTTTTAAAAGCTTAACTATAATTTAATGTAGACATTTACAAAGATCTCAAACTTTTCACACCAAGTACTATGTAAGATAATATTTGGCTTTTAGAGTACCACCCACAGACTGTATATATAAATGGATGTAGCTAACTCGCTAACTGCCGCATTCCAAATAGGAAGTGGTCATGGGTGCGCTTCCGGCTACATCGACTTGGCTCCAATTCACTTTCTATTAAAAAAACTGTCACCTCTCTCTGTAACTGCTGCTGTAAGGCTCGTCATTTTGGTCTTGAATTGTTTGTATTAACCCACTCCTGGTTGTTTTATTTGGCTATTTTTTCTGTAAATCAAGATATGAACATTAATAACAGACCAATGAGGCGCCTTCTTTCCTTGAGATTGCTCCCGCTAGTGTTGGCAACAAGTCTGATTGACAGCGTTGCTACGCACCCACCCCCTGCTAAACCAGTGGTGCGGACGGGAAGAGGCATTACCTTCAACAGCCTCACTCCGGATTGGCTCTTTGGTTGCTTTGATACTCGTGGTCAGAATTCCAAATTTGGAGCCTGGCTCCAAATTCGAACCTATAACTGCTTTAGCCTCAATGAGCTTCATTTGACTAGAGCCGAGCGCTATGGGTGACGTCACACTCACTTAGTCCGCTTCTTTACACAGTCTATGTTACCACTAGATCTAAACCCGGACCTATTTAAATGAGGTCTAAACCAGGTCAAAAATGAGGCTAAACCATGGATGAAATGGTCCTAAAACCAGAAGTATTTGTTGAATGTATTCTGGGAACCCCTATATTGTGACAAGGACAAACACCTCCAGGTAAGCTTGTCAGTCCACACTAAGAATAGCCTTGTGTGTTGCAGGTGTGGGCGGCTGTCCCTCCGTGGAAGCAGGGCAGTCTGGCAGAGTTTGTCTCTCTCTCTGAATACGAGGTGAGCTCTTTGTTCCTGCTTAGGGCCCGCAAGATTAATCATAATCAAATCAAAATTGCAGTTTGAATGGATGCATTTAGCAAATCACAAAGGCTGTCATTTTTGAAGTACCATAATGTCCTCCACTAACAACAAAATATTTTTTCTTAGTCTACATAAAAACGACTGACGCTGTAGAAATCTGTACAAACATGTCCTGAAAGGCATTCTTTGATTCTTGTATTAGATTGTCAGTTAATAGGCCTATTTGCCAATTCTCCTATATGCATTCAAAATGTGCACTTTGAATAGAACCCTGTTGCAAATCTAACTACAATCGCAATACTTGTCAGAAAAATTGCAATTAGATATTTTTCCTAAATCTTCCTGCTCCCCCTACATAAGCCCCAAATCTGTGTCCCTCTCATTAGGGATGCACTGTGTAAAAAAGTAGTAAAGTACTGTACTTAAGTATAAATTTTAGGTATCTGTACTTTACTTAAGTAGATTTTAAAGTTTTACCTTTACTTCACTACATTAGAGAGCAGATATCTGTACTTTCTACTCCACTACATTTTTGAACAGGATTGAAAAGTAAAAGTATTTTATGATAGTTTGAGACCTGCTGGAAAGGCTGAGGGTTTATTTTTAGCACATTTGTAGCAAACAAAAACATAAAAAATAACAACAGTTAGAAAAAATCTATCAATTCAGTTGTTTCTGTTGAACAAAATTCAGCACAAATCTTTATCAGAATCACTACATTTGAAGCTTTAATAGACCTCAAAACCTGCGCGAAATACTTTTACTTTTTACTCTTTAAGTACATTTTTAAATAGGTACTTTAATACTTTTGCTTCAGTAGATTTTTTTCATGTGATGCTCTTACTTTTACTTGAGTATTGTTTTGCTCCGGTATCTACTTTTACTTAGGTAACAAAATTGAGTACTTTATCCACCACTGCTGATACTGTTATCGAATATTGGCGTTTATACTGTAAAATTTGCTGGATCGGGTATCGGTTCCATGATAACAGTTAAGCCGATATTGTGGTCAGGCCTTTAATTCGATGTAATAGGACTATTTACAGGCTGATTTTGGCCTAGACTGTCTCATAATGTTTGAACTTTTATTCATACGAGATTGTTCAGTAGTGATTTGAAGGATAATTAACAGCTGCATAACTCAATTGGATCTCTTGTGTAATAAGTTATTGTGTTCTAAGGAAGTAAGTGCCATTTTCCGTCCCTGCTCTGATATCGGTTAATATCGAGTATCGGCAGCTCTTATGTAACTGCAGTCTGGGCTTTCATTAGGACCAGTCTGACACAGAATCAACAGTGGCACCATGTCCACACACTCACAATGATCTCTGTGTGCTGTTGCTTTTTACAGCTCCTCACATTATCCTCCCACCACTGACCACACTAATTGGGTTCAACTTTTTAATTGCAGACCTCAGACATTGTGCACATATTTGGATATTAGTGAAGATGGTAATAATGAGTCATTTACCAAATACATCATATTTCAAATTGTTATTTTTATTACATCAAAGTTTTTCTTGAGTAACTTTTCCTGGTGTGGGGACTGCTACCTGATTGTCTCCATGGAGATGTTATTGCTTTGCCTGGAGTATCCCACAGTATAACATATAACGTCTCCATCTTGCATCTTGTATTCAGTTACAGGTGTTTCTACAGCTAAAATATACCTTGAAAAACACACGTTCTTACAGTGAGCGGGGATGCCTCTCCACAGATCTGACCTGTAATTTGGCCTGGCGCCACCTCGCCTGCTTGTCTCAATTGAAGATGGATAAGTTTAATGCTATACTGTGGAACATTTTCTGACAGTTTGGACAGTTTAACAAAATAACAAAACAGTTTAACAAAATAGAGGTGTTGTAACTTATTTTTGGCCCTTGTTAACATTATGGTTGCTAGGTAACTGAACTGGAATTGCCTCTACGTATGTCACATTTGCTGCCCGTGTCCAACCAGGAAGTGAAATGATAAACTTCACCAGAATAAAAAAAAAAAATAGACAAAACTAGGTAGCATTCTTTTGTAAAATGTTAAATATAATGATGTAACTATGTTTTAGTGAAAAGTGCTGTAAACTGTCATATGCACTTTTAGAGATGTAAGCAGTCTCACATGAGGACTGTTGGGGGTTAGACTTTTTAGTTGAAGTACCTGTATTTGTTTCTTATCAGGTCTCCCACAAACCCCAGTCCTTGAGCCACATTGAGGCAGCGTCGATCCCGTATGTGGCCAACACGGCTCTGTCTGCTTTGGTCAACGCTGGAGGTCTATGTGAAGAGACCGCACACAACAAGAGGTACTGCACTCCACTGTCTTGACTATAGAGACAGTATAGTGTACACATGGTCTACTAGAACAATGTTTAGTGTATATTCAGTATACAATTTTAACATTGAAAAATATGAATATCTCATGCCTGTAAATGTCTTGGACTATAAAATGACAAGGATCAATGTGATATCACTTTTAATACTTTTAATATTATAATAGTAATAGTTGTTTTTAGTTCTTGTTTTATTAATCATTTAATGTAAGTCATTGTAGTCTTTTAATCCATTCACTTTTGATACGTTAACCGCAGCATTTATAGGCACGTTGTAGCACATTACTTGATGTAGGCTATTGCAAAAATATCATCTGATCATTGTGGTTGAGTCGCTAGCGCTCACGCCTTACAGCAAGAAAGTTCTGGGTTCGATTCCCGGGCCTTTCTGTGTGGAGTTTGCATGTTCTCTCTGTGTGTGGGTGGGTTTTCTCACCACATTCCGATTTCCCCCATCAACCCAAAACAGACCTACCATGAAAGCAGCTGCAATTTCCCCAAATTATGGAACTTTTTTACCATCCACTTTACACAGTGCTCATTGAGTGTGTAGGCCCTATAGGTATAGCCTATAACTTATTAGCCCCACGCACAATCCTTTAGGCCCCGCACACTGCATCATCCAGAGCTTAATCGCTCTGTCAGTGGAGGTGCATGACACATGGAGTCGTGTGGGGAAACTCAGGCTAAACTTTGAACAGTAGGCTAGCGAGTGCTGCCGAGTCCAGGACAGACTACGAACTTCTTGAAGCAGAATTAGAAAAATTCAGTGCGATAACAAAAGGGGGATAACAGGATGAAACACAGTGCGTGTACGGATGGTGCACTGGTACCAGCACTGCACACTGGTGATCCACAGCTCACAGCAGGCGCGCCTCCTCCTGTAAGCTGCGTGGAGCCCTTGGACTCTGCAGTCAGAATTTTGTATGGAAGCCCAGTTTGATGGACATTCGCTGCTGTGAAACACTCCGGTTCTGTGGAATAGAGTCAGGGCTGCAGGTACAGTGTGTTTTTACTACCGGTGCTTTGGAAACAACGTATTATTTTATCTTTTTAAATAAGATCTTATAGGCTAATGAATTTTAGATCATAATCAAATTCCAGATGTACAAAAAGCAGCGGTCAAGAGTTTACACCTGTATCTCCAACGTAGGCCTACTAATTTAACCTACGCCCTCCACCTTGTCATGATAAAAAAGAGCATCAGCTAAAGGAATTCATTTATATTTTCTTTGCCTCATAATTCACACATTATGGCAAAAACACAAACAAATCCCACTGGGTCAGTGAATTTTCCACACGGACCTCTCCTGCCAACAAAACAGAAGGCTACCTTCTTTTTACGCAGCCTGCCTGTGCTGCAGTGACACGATCGTAGTCTCTCCTGCTGGCTTCATTGAGAGGTTTTTATGGTTTAATTTGAGCAGTGAATGGTGCAGCAAAAGCCTCAGCTCAATCACAACCTCATCCATCCCATACCTATATCTATCTTGTATCTGTGGGAGCCGCTGTTGCAGCATGGCGCTATTATGTCTTTGCCTTCGCTTCATTTACCCTTGTGTGTGAGTCCGTATACGGCAACGGCCTGCTATGGCGGCGTGTGTGAATGAAATTGTTGGGACAAGATCCTGCTCAGATTCTCCGCACCTTGTCCGGTGGTGGTGTGTGAAAATGGCTTTAGTTTGGTATACATTTCCTTTGGTCCCAATATTGTCCAGACCAAATCGCCCTTCACCTGTGGGGCTCCTCTACCTCTGTGCTGCTGTAATTCAATAACACTGTGCATCTGTGTTTGCTTCAGAGTTCTGATCACCGGGGCATCTGGAGGAGTGGGCACATTCTCTATACAGGTAAGTGCTTCTATGCAAGGCTACCTCTCTCCTTTCACCTCACAGCATTCAGCTTAGGACTCCCTACGGTGCCACCTTCACTATGAGAAATCCGAGTGCACTAAACCCAATTTAGACCAAAACAATTAAACAACAAAAGCTAGTCATTGATAATGTTGTCACAATACTAACATTTCAAACTCAATGTCGATACTAAGGAATAGACTCGATACTCGATACCGATTATGATACCACGATGACTATAAAAACCACAATAGAATGTGATTTTCAACATAAAATCATAGTACTTTCTTTTATATGACCATGTGGCTTTATATCTGTGCAATCCTTCAGTGTCCAGTAGGTTCCATAGTGGTCCATGGGCGTGTACTAGTCTATGTGTCTTATACTTGTGAAAGATACAGCTCAAGATCATTCTAAACGCATTCAGGTTCATTTCTGTCCTGTGAATGTGACTTTTTAGTATCGATACTTGCTTAAATTAGTATCTCATATTAATACTAATTTTAGCATCTGATTTTCGATACTTTTGACAACTCTAGTTCTTGATGGAGGGACTGTAGTTTATCATCGCTGCTGATCTAAACGTAATGAGTACATATACATGTGTAATCCCTTTGTCGTCTATGTCTGATCCATAGTAAAAGAAAAATATAAAGTCTGTCAACTGGACAAAAAGTAAAGTAACGAGTACATGTCCAAACACGTATATTATTTTCCTGGATGTTTTCTACCTTGTGCAGTTGAATGCCTCTCCATTTACACATATGTGTTCCCATCTTGTTGTAGTTGTTGAAGGCATGGGGGGCACACGTGACAGTCACCTGCTCTCACAACGCAGAGGGGCTGGTGAGGGGGCTGGGGGCAGACGAGGTGGTGGACTACACGGCGGGAGACGCAGAGCAGAGACTGGAGGCTATGGACAGGTATGGCACAAGCAGGAGTGAGTGGTAAATATATATAATATTCTTAACTTGTGTGTCACTCATAGAAATGATCCCTGAATACTACCCTGTATCCCTGTACTAATTTTTCTCATGTAAGTAAAGTGAAAGTAGTTTTGCTTCAGTACAGATATATTGTAAAAGCAGCTCTTGGGCTTGTCCAGCCAAGACTCCACAGTTTTACAATACTTTATAGATGTTTGGATCTAGAAGCGTATCCTGTCTCCCAGATTTCTGATAGGGGTGATTAGCAGGCACATTAACCAATCAGAGAAGCGCATGGTCCTAGGCCTGTCACAGTAATTACTATATTGATATCGATGGAACAATATTTTTTGGGGGTCAGTATTTATTGTGAAGACTTTTTCTTTGTAGTAGTGGGAAATTCTTGGTTATTTTTTCTGCAACATGATAAGATTTGAGCTGTAGAAGGTTGAATTATGAACTAAAATGAAACAAACTAATGACTTTATTACTGCATTCAGCTATTCATTTATACAGCTCAACAATATTTAACAATATTGTACATTTAGAACACTGTCTTGTGAACAATTCTGTTTTATGCTTTGGTTTCAATATTATCGTTTATCGTCTATATTGACTTCAGCAATATATGCAATATATCGCACTTCAAAATTTGTTATCGTGACATGTCGGCTTTCAAATAAAATAAAATTAAAAAAAAAATGAAATGAAATGAGAACTGACAGATTTTGAACAAAGCTTTAAACTCTTGCATCTGAGGTTAGAAAAAGTTAGAGTTGGTTTTGAATGATACAAGGATATTCAGTGTCACATGGTACAAATCAGCAGTTCTGATTGGACCATCCCAAAATTGGACGCTTGTCTATTGCCATCATTGTAGTTAACAACAAGTTTTCGCATACTTTTTGAATTGTTTTTATTGTTGAAAAATGTCCATGTGACATTTTTGAACCCTACATGCATGAACAGTAGTTTGATTTTAGTACAGAGCTGTGAGCGAAGATAGGGGATGGGTGAAAATCCTGTATTGTCCTGCTTTCCAGATGCAAACATGCATATCAATCAATACAAACAGGAGATAAGGTGAGTGCTTCAGTGGGGCTTGAGTGAGTCAGATAGAAGGATGTGGGACACAGGTGCTCCTCATGGATAAGGCCACTTATCATAGAGGAACAGAGATTTAGCTTGGCACATACCGACGTGAAGATGTCAACAGTAGTGGAGCTGAAAAAATCCGAGGCACTTTTGTGCAGAAAGAATTACAAGTCCTTTATTAAGTCCTTTATTAAGTCCTTTATTAAGTCCTTTATTAAGTCCTTTATTAAGTCCTTTATTAAGACATGGACCAGCATATCAATCAATCAAACAAAATACAACTCTAAGTAAGATAGTGAAGGATCATTATGACATGGTCAAAAGCTCAGAAAAGTCAATCATGCTAATATGTAGGGCTGCAAGATCAGTCACAATCAAATCAAAATTGTCATTTGAATAGACGCAAAGATGCAAATCACAAAGACTGCAGTTTTTTAAGTACCGTAACATATCTTCACAAACATAAAAATTTCCTGTCTTATTCTGCATAAAAACGTCTAGCCCTGTAGTTTAGATCTGTACAAACATGTTCTGCAATGTGACTCTTGAATCAGTTTGTCAGTTCATATTTCAGTCTTTTTGTCAATTCTTCTGGACGTGTTTATAATGTGAACTTTGAACAGAATCCTTTTAATAAAACACACATCGCAAACCATTCAAGACTACTAATCTGTCCCCTTTAATTACAAAATGGTACGACTATGGTCAAATCTGTAGTCACTTGAGTTGTTTGTGTCTGTGATCAGGACATGTTGTGTTGAGTGAGAGCCGTGGGGGTTGTGGGGGTTGTGCTAGCACAGAGCCGGCACAGCGCAGCATGTTCCCTGGTCTGTTTGTACCTCAGACAGCTAAATGTGCTAAGTGTATTCAGACAGCTGCTGCACCTGCCAGGCTCACTCCTCCACCTGTATCACAGATACAGACGTTTGTTGTCCCCCTGCACAGTCAACATGAGACCAGAACCAGTGAGCAGGTTCAGGACTGGGAATTATTGATACTCTGCAGATGATGTTTTTTGGGCACAGTGTCGTCAACATTCCCTGGGGGTGTGATGCTAACTGTAGGCCCTGCATTGTCTGAAGCTCTGTTACTCAAGTTAGACTTTAAACTGAGCTTTATTTTAACACAATATGAATTTAAAGAGCTGAACTACAACAGGTGAGCTGATTTGTGCTTTTAAACAAGTCTCTTAAATTACAGTCCAGTAGTTTTCAGTTAGTCACTCTCACCTTTTTGTTGAAAATCAAACACCTGAGTATTTGAAGTGAAATTTCCATTCATTTTTCCCATAGACTTTCAAATATTAAGAGTTCAAAGGCGGGTGGGCGTCACTGTTGAGCTCCATTAAGAGGTGTGGGAAGGAAAAAGTATCAGCTTCTAGTTTCATGCTTGCATGTTGGAAGTGGGGAAAAGTTCTGGTGTTACGGTTTCTATGGCGTTAACATGTTGATCATATGACATATACAACTCTAGTAGTTGATAAATAATGATTTGTTTGCGTCATTTGTGTTGGAGCACTTTACTAATGCTACCACATGTTTGTGACTGCACAGGTTTGATGTGATCCTGGATAACGTGGGGGGTGAGACGGAGCAGTGGGCCCTGGATCTACTCAAGTCCTGGTCTGGATCTAAATATGTGACCCTGGTCACACCGCTCCTGTCCAGCACTGACCACATGGGGGTGCTGTCCGGAGGCATCCAGGCTGGGTGCAGCCTCAACAGCAAGGCCCTGCAGGTACTCACCACACACCTGACACACACATGGACAGGGATGATTCAATGTTCTCAGTACCGGCCTCTGCCAACCATCCAGGATTCATAGAACTGTAGTTTACAGTTTCACAGTTTACATTCTGTGAAGAGTTTATCGGCAGAATAAACACATCTGATAGGGGTTCATGTTTTAGAACTTAGCCTGAAGCCAGGGCAGAAAATCAAAACTGTAGTTGTCACTCATAAAAGGCACAACTAAAGGATGTAGACCAGAAGGAGAGGAGAACATGCAAACCTCAGACAGATAGACAGGGAATTGAACCAATGACCTTGTTATTTGTTAGCCAAGGTGCAGCGTAGAAATTGTTTAATAAAATAAAGACTCATGGAGGGGCACAAGTTATATTCTGTTTGCATCAGAAGAGATTTAAATAATGGTTCGCTCTCTGGAATGGTGCAGTCACTTATGTTAACAGTAACTTTTAAAAACAAGTACAATTTTATGTGAACTTACACAACCAATTTTTTAAATTTCAACAATTGTCAAATGATAAAAAATATTTTTTGGGTGGATGGACTTCATCTTAAGGTGCTTATTTTGATTTCTCCCCACACGTCATGAGTGACCAGGTGACTGTGTTCACACTGACTGACAGCTGGACTTTTGGGTGGGTCAGTGTCTACAGTTTTCCACAGAGTTTATTTAGAACGGCAAATTACATAAGCCAGGGTTGGACATTTCCTGTTGACAAAGAAGCTGCAGCCGTGTAAAAGTTGTGATGTTCTGAGCAACTTGGAGTTTTAAGGCAGAGTAGTAGAGTAGACTTTATTGTGCCCATATGGAAATATATCCTCTGCACTTTTCCCTACGGGGACAATAAAGTGTACCTTAATAATGTGTACCTTTCATAGTGTTATCACGATACTACAATTTCAAGCTAAGGAATACTAAGGAATAGACTCAATACTCAATACCGATTGCGATGATAATAAAAAACACTTTTTATACAGTTGAATGTGATTTTCCACATTAAATGTAGGTACTTTGTTTTCTATTCCCATGTGGCCTTATATCTGTGTAATCCTCAGTGTCCAGTAGGTTCCATAGTGGTCCATGGGCGTGTACTAGTCTATGTGTCTTATACTTGTGAAAGATACAACTCAACATCATTCTAAAGATATTCAGGAAAGGTCCATTTCTGTCTTGTGACTTTATTTTTATTTTTTTGTATCGATACCTGCTCAAATGAGTATCTAGTTTCGATACTAGTTTTAGTATCTGATATTCAATACTTTTGATAACCCTAGTTCGAAGTATTGAGATTTTCTTGTAACAGCAATAGACAGGACATTTTGCACTGCCTCCATCCTTGTAACAAATGTATTAATCCCCAGATAATGACAGTGTGGTGTGAAAATCCCCAGCACAAGTATCCCACAGCTCCTCCGTTCATAAACCAAGACATTTATGTGAGTCTTTGGGTGCAGCGTTTCACGGTGTTGCGTGAGGGTGGAGGGTGGGTCCGCCGATGACGCCCCAATAACCCCTCTTCTCCCTCAGTGACACAGAACCAGTGAAGGGTGGGCCTGGTTTTCTCCCCGGTCCGCTCCCGTTGGGCTCCACAGCTTCGGGGATGAGAGCAGAGCAATCGTGTAATGACAGGCCTGGCACATATTTGGGTTAGTGAAGTGTCAATAGAAAATCTTTAGGGAGGCATAAATCTTGGACTAAGGCGTCTTCAGTGTCATCGGGGATTTTAGGTGGTGATCGGTTGCTTCTGTAATGCCGATGTACTGTTTTGGGTTTAAGAAAATTATTATTTCTTTTTTTTTTTATTATTTTGAACATAACTACCAGGTTAAAGAGGGATTGTCATGCTAAATCAGCCCTTTAGAGCTTTCTACCATGTTATAATGTTGTTTCCTCATCAAAACATACCTGAAGAGGTTTTAGATGTCATCCGTGCATGTTTGAGTAATCTAGTGATCTGTCCCGGGCACTATTCAAACCCTCTTTACAGTTAGCAGTACGTTTTTGTCCAATTCTCTGCCCACAAGCCACAATGTTCCCCCCTCTCCCCTTTGTTGGTGCTTTGTCCCGAGTCGACAGCAGCTGCAGAAGGGCAGGGTCAGGGCTGTGTCTGATGGAGCTGTGGTCACACCCTGGTCGCAGACATGACACAACAACTCCTGTTTGTACACACTCATGGAGATATGGAGCCCTCTGCTGGACTATGTGTGAACAGCAAGTGATACACAAAAACTGTTTACTATATAAATCTACTTTCATAATGTTAGAAAGTAAAAGTAAAATTCAAGTTTAGCAATAGTTATCTTTACAATAGAGAGAAAGCATTGTTTGGAACTTACGGATTATTTAAATATATACTACTAAATATACACACAAAAAATCTGAAGTTTTAATGTAATGGACTTAACGTAACCGTAAAAAAAGTTTGTCCATCCATCCATTTTCTTCCGCTTATCCGGGGCCGGGTTGCGGGGGCAGCAGTCTAAGCAGGTACTCCCAGACTTCCCTCACCCCAGACACGTCCTCTAGCTCCTCCGGTGGGACCCCAAGGCGTTCCCAGGCCAGCCAAAAGGCATAGTCCCTCCAGCGTGTCCTGGGTCTTCCCTGGAGCCTCCTCCCGGTGGGACATGCCCGGAACACCTCTCTAGGGAGGCGTCTAGGAGGCATCCTGAACAGATGTCCAAGCCACCTCAGCTGGCTCCTCTCGACGTGGAGGAGCAGCGGCTCTACTCCGAGCACCTCCCGTGTGACCAAGCTCCTCACCCTATCTCTAAAGGAGCGCCCAGCCACCCTGTGAAGGAAACTCATTTCGGCCGCTACGGCCACTCCCTGAACCGCCACCTTAACGTGGTGGAGGGGTTTGAGCACCTGAATTATCCTGGGAGTTGTTGGGGGCATTATGCCCCTGGTAGGGTCACCCATGGCAAGCAGGTCCAGGGGGATGGGTCAGACTAAGAGTGGTTCAGAAGCCCTTAATGACGCAAGAACATCCAAGGCTAGTTACGTTGCCCGGACCGGCGTTACTGGGGCCCCACCCTGGAGCCAGGCCCAGGGTGGGTGCTCGAGAGCAAGTGCCTGGTGGCCAGGCCCCGTGGCCCGGCCGGGCTCAGCGACGTGGGGCTGTCCTCCCGTGGACCCACCACCCGTGGGAGGATCCGTAAGGGGCCGCAAAGAGATCCGGGTGGCAGTTGAAGGCAGGGGCCTCAACGACTGGATCTCCAGACATGGAGACTAGCTCTGGGGACATGGAAAATAAGTTTATTTTGCTAATTAATAAACCTGGAGATTATTTTATTATTTTTATTTTCAAATGGCCTGTTTATGTATGAACTGTACTAAATATCACCCAGAAGAAGCTCAAATGCTGTTGCTGGAGTTTTTGACTTTCTGCTGTCATGCCTGCTCATAAAAGCTCCTCTCTCAGTACAAGGCAGGTGATCGAGTATGTGAAAACTATTATTTGATGAGGAAATTAGTTTAATGATTTTTATATTGATAAGTTGCAATTAACCTCATAGTTGTTTTGAGCCTGAAGGGAGGAGAGTTCTTGTCTAAGACCCACAGTGGCCATGAGCCACATCAGTCATTATAACAATGCTCTAAGTCAGCTGAATGAGGGCACAGAAATGACACGTAAATGACACGTAAATGACACGTAAATGACACGTAAATGACACAGAAATGACACAGAAATGACACAGAAATGACACAGAAATGACACGTAAATGACACGTAAATGACACAGAAATGACACAGAAATGACACAGAAATGACACAGAAATGACACATAAATGACACATAAATGCCTGTGTGTGATCTCTCTCAGAGCCTGCTGTCCAGTGGAGTGTTCTACCGCTGGGGCTTCTACGCTCCGGATGGCCCTGCTCTGGATGACGTCAGGGCCCTGGTGGATTCTGGGAAGGTACAGTTCACATACATACACTCCAGTCATACATAGTGATGCACCAATAAATGCTAGAGAACATTTATAAAATAATTATTTTATTTTGTGTTTTAAGGAAATACATGAGACAAAACTGATCCAAATGTGTTATATAGCTGTTGTTTTTCTCTCAAGCAACTACAGAACAGCTTTGTATAAATAAAAGACACATGCACACATATACACACGCACACACATATACACACGCACACACACATATACACGCGCACACACATATACACACACACACACACATATACACACGCACACACATATACACACGCACACACACATATACACGCGCACACACATATACACACACACACACACATATACACACGCACACACATATACACACGCACACACACATATACACGCGCACACACATATACACACACACACACACATATACACACGCACACACATATACACACGCACACACACATATACACGCGCACACACATATACACACACACACACACATATACACACGCACACACATATACACACGCACACACACATATACACGCGCACACACATATACACACACACACACACATATACACACGCACACACATATACACACGCACACACACATATACACGCACACACACATATACACACGCACACACACATATACAAACGCACGCACACACATATATACACATGCACACACACCTATACATGCGCACGCACGCACACACACACACGCACACATACACACACACACACACATACACGCACACGTACACACACACACATACAAACACATATAGACATACACACACATATACACACACACACACGCACACTTATACACGCACAGACATATATACACACACACATACACACACACACACTTATACACGCACACACATACAGACATATATACACACACACATACA
>KN472569.1:9612-21773 GCA_000787095.1 Periophthalmodon schlosseri
CACAACTGTAAATGTTTAAATGTTTGGTTCTTTGTGAACACTGCTGTCAAGCCAGGACAGCTCTAATGGATCTGTTTTCCTCTGGGCAGTGCGCAGAGCTGTGAGACACTAGACGTACAATAAGTGCCACAAAATCATTACCAAACTCACTTTAGACTTTTTTTTAACTTGCAATGTTGTTTTCTCATCTAAAACTTACTTGGATGTGTGTTCTGTTCATTCAGGTATGTTTAAAGGTGCACTCTGAAACTTTTTGAATGGAGGGTGACACCTGCTTATCTCCGTGGACATGTTGCCGTGCCTGGGATGTTCCTCATAACATTAAACTTATTTATGTCCGTAGAGACGAGCATGTGACGCCACCAGGCCAAGTTACAGGTCAGATCTGTGGAGAGGCACTCCCACTCATAACGAAAAAGTGCCTATAATTGAATACGTTTAAGATAGATAAGTTTAATGCCATGCTGTGGAACATTTTAGGCAAGGCAATTTGATCTAGTTAACGCTAATTCTACTTTAAAACTGAATATTGTGAGTTGAACGTATCCTTTTTTGCAGTGTTGTGAGTCGGGACCCTGTGTGGGGGCTTTGTCAGGGGCTCTCACGGCTCACACTGCCCCAGATCTGAGCGGCCCGGCCCCAGATCAAATGTCCCAGACTCAGAGGAGACAGACTGCTCCAAGAGTGACACGATCAATGGGAACAGAGCAGAGAGCCCACCTCAGTCTGCAGGCACCAGTTACATCATGGTCCACAGCGTTCAGGGGAGAGAAGGGGGAGTTTTTATAAGCAGGGTAAGTGAATTAGACTATAACTGGATTTCACTTCTTTGGTCAAGTTCACATGCTCCATTCTACTCCACGTAAACCAGAGATAAAAACCCACCATAATAGCACTCGGCTCCAGTCAAATGAAGCTCATCGAGGCTAGCAGTTATACGGATGAATTTGGAGCAGAGTTCCGTATTTGGAATTCCGACCGTACGTATCATAGCAACAAAAGAGCCAATCCGGAGCGAGGCTGTTGAAGGTAACGCCCTTTCCCGCCCGCACCGCTGGTTGAGCATGGAGCAGGCGCTTAGCAATGCTGTCAATCAAACCTGTTGATTTGTCTGTTATTAATGTTCATATCTTAATTTATGGACACAATAGCAAAATAAAAATACCAGGATCATGTAGAGCGGGTTAATACGAACATTTTCAGACCAAAATGACGAGTCTGACAGCAGCAGTTATAGAGAGAGGGGTGACATTTTGTCAATACAAAGTGAATTGGAGCCAGAGTTGATGGAGCCGGAAATGCACCCACGCTCACTTCCTATTTGGAATGCGGCGGCTAGCACGATTGAATTGGACCAGAGTTGATGGAGCCGGAAATGCACCCACGCTCACTTCCTATTTGGAATGCGGCGGCTAGCACGATAGCTATGTCTGTTTATATATACAGCCTATGGCATAGATTTATACTGTTCACTTTTTTCAATTTATTTTTGTAGAGTTCAAAATCACATCAGTAACATGATTGGTGATTTAACCAACAGAAAATTAGAAAATCAAACAGTGAAACAATCACAGCTGATAATCAAATAATAACTATAGTATATGCCACATATATTAACTCACATAATTGGAAAGTATAATACCCTACTACTAACTAACAGGGGAAAACGTGGCTGTAATCTCTTGCTATTTACCACCAAGCTTTCACTCACACACCACATTTACACCTATAGATAAGGTGGGTGAAGTGTGCCCAAGGACACAAAGACAATATTACCCCAGCAACTGTCACCACCATACTTCTTTTTGAGAATTATATTTTGTCTCATGGGGAGAATAGTTGAACAGAATTAGTCGTATTTGCTTAGTAGAAAATAAAGCAGCCATGGATCTAAAGGAAGAAGTCTTCCATATACATTCCATATTTTCATTTATACAGGGAGAGCCCAATGACTCTTTTTCATACTGTAGGTCCATTTAAAACATTAAAAACAGATGCAGATGTGATTATAAATGTTTATCGCCAGATTATTAAAGCGCATTTGTGGCACCAAAGTATCCAGTTTTGGATACTTTGGGAATGCAAATAACCAAAGGTTTTTTGTTTTTTTCCCATTTAAGTTCAGGTGCAGCCAGTTTTTAGACTTATGCAATCATGAGATCTTGTATTAAAAGTTTCTGTATAAAAATTCAACAAGTGAGATATTCAGGCAGTCTATGAAGAAGTCCCTTATAAATACATTTTATACAGTGTTGTTCTCTTCTGACAGACAGCAATAGCCAACTTACTTTTCCATAGAGAAAACAGAGATGGGTTTTAAATTCATCTCCTGTTATGAAACCAAGGGCTGAGTGAAAGAGTGGATCTAAAGGCTTCAAAGTAGAGGCTGAAGTCTGAATGTGTATTATAGCTCCATAATTCAGTAAAGAAAGAAAGGTTGCTTGAACTATTTATTTTCTGTAATTCCATGGAAGACCAAATTTGTTTCTGTAAAAAAAATGATAATTGTGATTTTAAACTGTTATAATTCTGAGATATGTATTTTAAAGGATATGTTTTCAGAAGATATTTACACTTGGTGACTTCAATCAATGAATTGATTTTAAACTTATAATTCTGAGATATGTATTTTAAAGGATATGTTTTCAGAAGATATTTACACTTGGTGACTTCAATCAATGAACTTGTACTTGTACTATGTACTTTTTGTAATTTAGTGTATAAAGATTTGTAATTTGTACATCACTTAAATGTTTTTTTAGAAAAAACAACAACAACAACAAAACTTTGTTTTATTTGCATTCAATGATAATTTAAGATTTTGGGATTTCATTCAAATCTGGCCTCAGTTTTAAAAGCGGCTGATGAGCAGAGGGAGCACCTACATACAAAATAGCATCTTCTGCATATAAATGTATGAGGCTTTCTCTTGCTGCAACTAATCAAATTAATTAATATAGTAAAAAGTGGTGGGCCCAAAATTGGGCTTTGGGGCACTCCTTTGTTTAAAGTAAAAAAAAAAAAAAAGATTTAAACCCATCAGCTGCTACTGCCTGGGTTCTGTTTGAAAGATAACTTTGGAACCAATCACATGTAGCATTGTCAAATCCATTCTGCTTCAGATGCTTCAAGAGGCTCCATGATCCACTGAATCAGAAGCTTTAGTAATAAACAGAGCTACACAATCTTATTTATCATCAAGGGCTGTGAAAATGGTCATTTAAACTTTTGTGGTTGCCGTGACAGTACGGT
The DNA here is from genome assembly GCA_000787095.1 of Periophthalmodon schlosseri. Classification (NCBI taxonomy): domain Eukaryota; kingdom Metazoa; phylum Chordata; class Actinopteri; order Gobiiformes; family Gobiidae; genus Periophthalmodon; species Periophthalmodon schlosseri. The sequence goes on from KN472569.1 coordinate 12,865, forward strand.
GCCCTTTTCTGAAACCCGACTGATAAGACTTCAAATTGTAACTTGATTTGCAACAAACTTTTCTAAAACTTTTGCTAGACAAGGTCATTTAAATACTGGAAATTACTAACATTTTTAGTTGTCCCACCTTTATGTAAAGGCAAAACATGTGCCTTTTTCCATAATTATGGTATAACTGCCATTTGAATTGATAAATTGATGAAAATATCTAATAGAGGTTGGCAGAATTTAATGGTTGAATTTAATGCAACCTAATACTGATACTATGTACATGATACTATGTATAATTCCCAGTGCCTTCCTTGTCTTGAAGTTTTGCATATCACATAGGTCTGACTCTTTATGGATACTAGGTTTATTTGAGTTTGACCGGGATTTGACACCTGGGAATTAGGTTTGTTAGTAATATTGATGTCAACCAAGTTACATTACCTCCGATAATTTCTTTCATGTCTACGAGATAGTCTACGTGAAATTGATTTCATGCAGCATCTAAGCCAATGGGCGCTGGTTTTGTCAAGAGTTACATGAGACGCTGTTTATCTTATGCATAAGGAGTCACTCAGGAGGCGTATTAGGTGCAGACTCCAGAGTTAGGTTGATATTGTCACTCATTTTTCCCAGTCTTATTTAAATGAATGCCATCGGGGGCAAATAGATTATTCCTATTCAAGAATCCACAAAAATGATCCACAAAAGCACTGCAGTAACCCTAAGATGGCAAATCCAACAAGAATGAACAAGAATTTTATTTATAATAGTTTATTAAGAATGTTTCAGGCTTAGTTACTACACCCCAACCCTATCTCCCAACCCTAACCCCTTAAAGGTCCTATATTACATAGAACTGACTCCCGGGAGCATTAAGCCATGTTGTTACCTCATCAAAAACATACCTGTAGATGGATTTGTTTCATTCACACGTTTGAGTAATCCTGCATTATTAGTTTGTCTACATCTCCAAAGCTCAAAATACTCTGTTCCACCTTGTGATGTCATAAGAGCTATCTTTTACTTTTAGTTCAGTGGAGGTTGGCAATTCTAGGGCTGAAATCATCTCCATGATTCCAGTGAAAGTGCATGGAGTTCAAAACACAGTGGAGGACGTCCTGTATTACCACATGACATCACAAAGTGGAACAGAGTGTTTTTTTGTTTGAGAGAAGAGCACAGCCTAAATATGCAGGGTTTGTGTGTTAAACATGTGTGAATGAAACAAAACACAACTCCAGGTCTGTTTGTGATGAGAAAACAACGTTATAACATCATAAAATAGTGTAATATGGGCCCTTTAAGTTAATTTACTTGCTTTAAAACATTGCTGGTTTAAATGTGTTTTTCTTATTTCAAGGTAAAACTGTATGTTATTTGGATATATGTTTATATCGCAAATGCAAGAGATAAAAGTGTTAAAAAGTTGTATTTAAAATAAAGAACAAAAAACACTGCATAGATAGCGTTGGTTAAAAATTGTCAGTTCATGCCCCATTGGCAAATATGCTGAATCTTGAATAATACTAAGAAGCAATGTATTGGAACTGAGTCAGAAACATCAAATTATAATGTCTTGGATTCAAGTCATTTTAATTATACAAATATTTCTATTTTGCAGTACAAGTCTACAGCTGTGTTCACACTTGCTCACACATCCAAACACAAAATCGAGACTAAACACAGAACTAAACCAGGACTAAACCAGGACTAGACCAGGACCCAACCAAGTTTACATCAGGACTAAACTGGGCTCGAGCCAGGACCAAAACAGAACAAGTGTAAACGCTCCCATAGCAACCAAATATAAACCAATCCAAACAATTAAAATCTATGGAGCTATTCTGACTCATTACAGCCTCACATTAGACATTAGTTTTTACAGTGTTGTACATATACAGGGCAGTGGCAGCTCTGAGAATGCCAACTCGATGGGTGGGCTGAAGGCAAAACAAACAGTGCGTTGGAAAGTTTTACAAATATGCAACAGCAGAAATGTACCAATAAATAACACCGAGAGAACACAGGCTTTGGTGAAGAGGAGACAGGGCTTATTCACAAACACATTCAAATACACAGCAAGGTCAATTCTGGTTTAGTCCTGGTTTAGGTTTGGAGTAGTTATAGTTTTGTCTATGGATAGTCCTTGTATAGTTCTGTTAGTCCTGGTTTAGTCCTGGTTCAGTTCTGGTTTCGTTCTGGTTTAGTTTTGGATTAGTCCTGCTTTGGTTCTCGTTTAGTTTTGAATTAGACCTGGTTTAGATCTAGTTAGTCTGGGTTTAGTCTCACAGACACATTCAAATACACAGCAAGGCCAGTGGTTCTCAAAATGTGGGACGCGCATCATATTCATATCAGATTATATTAGGTTTATTTAGTTTCATTTGATTGTTGTTTTTCTTCTAATCTTGCAAAAAAAAGTTACATAGTGCACCTTTAAAAGACTGGATGAATGCTACTGACCCTTTTTAGATTTAGTCATGGTTTAGTTCCGGTTTTGTTCTGGTTTACTCCTTTTTTACCATTAGTCCTGGTTTAATTCTGGTCCAGTCCTGGTTTAGTTTTGGATTAGACCTGGTTTAGACCTGGTTTAGACCTGGTTTAGTCCTGGTTAGTCTGGGTTTAGTCAAACAGACACATTCAAATACATAGGAAGACCTCAAATTGTGGAGGTGTACAATATCCATATCAGATTACATAATTACATAGTGCACCTTTAATAGACCAAATTAATGGTACTGATCTCTTGTTTAGCCCTGTTTAGATTTAGCCCTGATATACTTCTATTAGTCATGGTTTGGTTCTGGTTTAGTCCTGGTTTAATTTTGGATTAGTCCTGGTTTAGTCCTGGTTTAGTCCTGGTTTAGTCCTGGTTTAGTCACACAAACACATTCAAATACACAAGAAGACCAGTGGTTCTCAAACTGTGGGGGGAGGGGGTGTATCATATCAGATTATATAAGGTTTATTTAGTTTAATTTGATCATTGTTTTGGTCCTGCTTAATAGACTGGTTTAGTTGTAGTTTTGGATTAGTCCGGGTTTAGTCCTGGTATAGTTGTTAGTTTACTTCTGGTTTAGACCTGCTTTAGTTTTTGATTAGTCATGGTTTAGTCCTGGTTCAGTTTTGTTTTAGTCCTGGTTTAGACCTGTTTTATAGTTTAGTATCAGTCTGGAATTGGACCTGGTTCCTTCCTGGTCTAATCCCATTTTAGTGTTTCAGTTCTGGTTCAGTCCTGGTTTAGACTTATCTTTCTCAATATTTGTTCCACACTTATCAAATCCTGATTTATATGTGGTTTAGGGTTTATTTTGGTCTGGACCTGGTTTAGTCTTGTTTTAGACCACGTTTAGTCCTTGTGGCACCAGGCACGCAAATATTTACTTTGCTGTTTGTATTGTGGAGCTGTTTTCATAACTTTCTTCAGATCAATAAAACAACATGTCTGGAAGTATTTGATTTATCTCCTTTGACATAGTTCATTCCCACAGCCCCTCAGCCCGTCAGCCCTCCAGACCCTCAGCACTTCAGCCCCTCTGACCCCAGACCCTCAGTACCTCAGCCCCTCTGCCCCCCAGACCCTCAGACCCCCAGACCTCCAGTCCCTCAGCCCCTCAGCCCTTCAGCTCCTCAGATCCTCAGCCCCCCAGACCCACAGACCCTCACACCCTCAGACCCCCAGACCCTCAGCCCCTCAGACCCTTAGTTTCTTAGACCCCCAGACACTCAGACCTCCAGACCCTCAGCCCCTCAGCCCCTCAGCTCCTCAGCTCCTCAGCTCCTCAGCCCCTCAGCCCCTCAGGTCCTTAGACCCTCAGCTCCTCAGCCCCTCAGCCCCTCAGGTCCTGAGACCCTCAGATCTTCACACCCTCAGCCTCTCAGCCCCTCAGACCCCCAGACCTCCAGACCCCCAGACCCTCAGACCGTCAGACCCACAGACCTCCAGACCCTCAGACCCTCAGCCCCCTAGACGCCCAGACCCCCAGACCCTCAGACCCCCAGACCCTCAGACCCCTGCCGAGAGCATGAGGACCACTAATTGAAGTATTGATCCGGCTGCAGATGTCACATTCTCGGGATTCTTACTGAACTCATCCATTTGGAATTTCACACTTTTGAGTCCGGATCATGTCTCAGGCCTGACCCAAGGGGCACCTGTCTGCACTGCAAAACTAATGGACTTACAAACTCATCTAATGGAGTTTTAATTACTAGCATTATTTTTTTTTTTTTACTCTATGGGTTTATATGTGATATTTTGGAGACTTTTACCCATTCAAAACATATAATTATTTGTTTTGCATTGTTAATTGCTTTTGCAACGGTGCAAATGTTTTCATCACTTTGAAATTCTGGATAGTTTAGATGGGGTTCTGACTGGTTTGAAGATAAGATGCCAATGGTAGAGTTAAAGGTGTACTACGTAACTTTTTTGGTGGCGGGTCTCTCACTTTATCTCCATGGAGCTGTTATTGCTTTGTCTGGAATCTTCCACAGTATGATATTAAAGTCATCTATCTCTACGGAGACAACTAGGCGACGCCATCTGGCCAAGTTATGGGTCAGATCTGTGAAGAGGTGACCCTGCTCACAGTAAGAATGGATGTTTTTAAATCCATGTAATCGAATAAATGCAACATAGATAAGTTAAATGCTATACTGCGGAACATTTCAGGTAATCTCATTGGACATATATATGTATAAGAGGTAAACCCCCATGAGTTACGTATTTCACCTTTAATTTATTATCATCAGAGCAAAGTAGATAGAAAGATAAGATAAAGATAAAATATAAAGTTGCAGTGAACACAGTTAAGCTTTGACCACAGTTGGATTCGCTTCATATATTCTCATTGTAAAAACAGATGACACATGAGGCATACCATCAGCCTGAAGTCAACATCTCAACTATTCCATACATCTCAGTCACATGTAAATAATGCATATCAAGTCTGCACACGTCACCCAGGCAACATTCTTCTGATTCTCCAAAGTACACTTCAAAAAATACATTCAGCTTAAAGATCCTATGTTAAACAAAACTGACTCTTTTGAGCTTTTAGTCATGTTATAATGTTGTTACCTCTTTTAAAAACATACTCACAGTTATGTTTTGTTTCATTCACACATGTCTGAGTAATCCGTTATTATTAGCCTGCCTACATCGCCAAAGCTCAAAACGCTCTGTTCCACCTTGTAGTTTTCAAGTTAACTTCTCCTTTCACCTTTAGTTCAGTATAGATTGGAAATTCCAGGGCTGAAATTATCCAAATGATCCTAGTGAAGGTGTGTGGAGTTTAAAAACACAGTGGAGCACTTCCTGTATTACCACATGACATCACAAGGTGGAACCAGGTAGAGTGTTTTCAGTTTGAGAGAAGAACTCAGCCTAAATATGCAGTGTTTGTGTGTTGAACATGTGTGAATGACACAAAACACAACTCCAGGTCTGTTTATGATGAGGAAATAACATTTGAACATAGATCAGAAAATAGAAAATATGGGCTGTTTAAACGACTTGACTTGTAATTTGAAGAGTTCAGACTGTCTAGATAATTTTTGTTTGGTTTGTGTCAAAATACAGCGGATTGATTCTAAGCAACACTGAGAGTTTCAATGAAAGTAAAAATGCAGACAGATTTATGTTGAAACTAGTCAGATAGTGTAGCCATTTCAACCCCTCTCTTTTTGCGGTGTAGACTAATCGTGTATATATCAAAAGGAACCTACTGAATCTTTAATATCATCATTATCATTTAAAAGTGCACTATGTAACTTTTCTGAATGTTCGCCCCATGGAGTCTTGTCTTCATGGAGACAAGCATGTCTCCATGAAGACGTTATCACTTTGCCTGGAATGTTCCACAGTATGTCATTAAACTTATCTACAGTATTTCGATGGAGACAACCCGGTGACCACCAGGCCAAGTTGCAAGTTCAGTCTCACTCGCATTAAGAATACATGTTTTCAATAAATGCCAGGTGTAATGCCGTACTGAGGAACACTGAAGTCTAAGCAATAGCATCTTCCCAGAGACAAGCAAGTGGAAGATGCCCCATCAGAAAAGTTCCATACTGCATCTTTAAATAACCAAATGGAACTTGTCACTATCACATCTCTGGAATAAAGCATATAGTTGGTAGGGTTCAGTACCTTGACAGCTCCTCCGACCTCCTCGCTGTTGGACACTGTTGCGTTGAAGTTCTCTGTGTGCTGAGGAGCTCCTTCTTTTAACTTCTTTCTCTCCTTTTTGGCCTCAACTCCATTCAAAATCAAAGTCCAAAACAATGCAGCCGTAATCGCCCAAGGCCCTACTCCACACCGCATATTGTCAATGAAACTAGGACTTGGAAACTTGGAAACAATTAGCAAGATTGGAAGGAGAACAGAAGGTCCAAGAACTTGTATGACAACTTTATCTGCTTGTTTTGGTGAGAAAACCCCAGCTAGAGTTGACCACCACTTCACGACTTACTCAACTATGAAATGAGTCCGGGGGAATGCTCCAATGGACTGGCACATCGGTGAAGATCTGACAGAAAATAAACCCATTAGTGAGATTTTTCACGCTCTCTGCTCTGTGGGGGTGTGGGGGGGACGTAGAGGAGGGGGTCGTCCCAAATCAGGATGGCTACGGCGATTATACGGACGGAATCTCTTTCACTATACCTCCTGATGCTAAAAAGTGAAAAATCAAAACACCAAAAAGTTACGTAGTCCTTGAACGCAACTTAACCATCCAGTGAAGTTTTGCTTTGGAAAAGTCTCAAATCAAGTCTGTCGGATTGTCCCTGAAAACATGGATGACGGCCAGATTGGATCTTTGCCGAGGCTTCCTCACAGTGAGCCCTTGAAGTAAAAATAAAAGTTGATATAAATTATGAAGTTGTTTTTTAGGCAAATTCTTTTTAATTGAATTGGCCCAGGAGAGTAGACTTGATGCTGGTCCTGTGTCCTGTCTCTGAGTGGGTTTACAGGAGGGCTCACAGTGCAGTTTTATTATCAGCCCTCTCTCCTCCTCCCTCCTCTCTTTCTCTCTCTTTCTCCCCTCTCTCCTCTGTACCCGCTCTCGTCTCTCTCTCTCTCTAACTTTTGTTTCTCTCTCCTCCATTCTCTCCTTATCTCCCCTCTCTCTCTCCCTTTCTCTCTCAATCTCTTCTCACTCCTCACCTTTTGTCCTCCCCCTCTCTCTCCTCTCTCTCCACTTTCACCTCCTCTCTCTCTTTCTTTCTTTCTTTCTTTCTTTCTCTGTCTCATCCCTTGTAGCCTTTTGTCCTCTCTCCTATCACCCCTAACCTCTCCACCCGCTCTTTCTCTCGCCATTCTATCCCCCTTTCTCTCATTTTGTCCTTCCCTTCTGTTTTCCTCATCTATCTCCTCCCTTCTCTCCTTTTTCCCCCATTTCTGTCCCTCCTCCCTCTCTCTCCTCTCCTCTTCTCTATGTCCTCCTCCCTCTCTTTCTCTCTTTCTTCTCTCCTTTTGTCCACCCTCCTCTCTTTTTCTCCCTTCTCTATCTCCCTCTTCTCTCTCTCCTCTTCTCTCTCCTCCTCTCTCTTTCTCTCTTCTCTCCTTTTGTCCTCCCTTCTGTCTTTTTCTCCTGTCTCTCTTGTTCTCTCACTCCCTCTCCCTTCTTCTTCTCTCTCTCTCTTCTTTCCCTTCCTCTCTCTTTCTCTCTCCCTTCTCTCCTCTTGCCCCCCCACCCATCCCTGTCATCACCTCCCACCCCCCTCTCTCCTCTTCTCTTGGCACAGTGTCCGTTTATTCAGTTCTGTTTTATCTCATTTGAAACTCTGGGGTGAAGAAGTTCATTGGCAGTAGTTGTGCATAATATTTGAGAGAATGACATTAATAAGCATAAGGCAGTGATAACAGCGTATATAAATATAACAAAACAAGTGACATAGAGACACCCAGAGATAACCACAGACACAGGCCTTCCATTATTAGTCTGTCTGCATCCCCAAAGATCAAAATGCTCAGTTCCACCTTGTGATGTCATGAAGTGGTAGTTTTCAAGTTAACAGTTACCTTTTACTTTTTTCACTAGAGATTGGCAATTCCAGGGCTGAAATGATACATTCCAGTGAAAGTGTGTGGAGTTTAAAAACACAGTGGAGCACTTCCTGTATTACCACATGACATCACAAGGTGGAACTGGGTGTTTTCTGTTTGAAGAACTCAGAATACATATGCAGAGTTTGTTTGTTAAACGTGTGAATGAAACAAAACACAACTCCAGCTATGTTTGTGATGAGGAAACAACATTATAACATACAACAGAAAATAGCATAATATGGGCCCTTTAAAGTTTTGGTACGTCGACTACCTTCTAGCGTTTAAGCAAACTTAGCAGATATATAACCTATTGTCATAGTCAGTTACTGTACACAACAGCTTTGTAGCCTTATAGTTTTTTTTTTTTACTCCTATTGACGCAGTTCATAACTGTATAAATCCTACTTTCATAACTGTGGGATTGCACAGACATCCCCTTTAAACTCTAGTTTTTAATTCTCAATTTTATCTGATTTATAGGTTAGGGGGACCAGACGTCCCCATTGTAGGTCTTTCAATAATTTGTTGAGTAATGGCTTGTATGAAGGCCTATATTTGAATCCTTATTTATTTATGTTAAGCATATGTTCTATACTTTTTTCTACTGCTGCTATGGCAACACTGAAATTTACCCATAGTGGGACAAGTAAAGGTTCTCTTATTTTATAGGATTTTATAGGATAGAATAGACATAGGGGCCTCAAATGTCAGGTTACTAGTAACAATGCACAAGTATACATTTATAGTCTGTTATTATTATGTATGATTATTTATTTAATAGGAAAGTGGCTAAACAATGCTAAACTTTTTTTCTTTTTTAAAAAAAAATAATTAATTTTAATTATATGTAATTATTTAGTGG
>KN472569.1:21900-40145 GCA_000787095.1 Periophthalmodon schlosseri
GTGCCCTCGAAATTCTGTGTGTATCACTTTCTCAAGTCCTGGCCCTGACTACATATAACTTGTAAGACAGCGCCACTTAGAGGCATTAAAGAATTTCACGACACATTTTTAGATGGGTCTTCCTGTTACCCGTTACAATTTCAAAATAAAAGATAGTATGTTACTTTTAGGCAAATGTTTCGCTCCATCTTGCATATTACGTGGACTTATGACTCATTATAATTTCGAACAATATAAAATGATAATACATTCATAATATACATCCACAATAATAATACAACGAATAACAAATTGTAATTGTATTTTATTTTGGACATTTATGTTGAAAATCCTTACCGGAAATCCATGCCTGAGTTTTATCAACTTTTAACACACGTCACTGGAGGGAACAGGTAAGCTAGCTCCGGACCACTCATTTTACAGTGAAAGCGAATTAAATCTTGTACCTGGCTAGAGTTTTTAGCAATCTAATGTCTCTTTGCTGGTGATATATTTGTATTTTTTTATTATTTATTCCGGGATTTTTACGAGATAGCCACGTTTACAGGAAATGACAGCTCTGTGAATCAACGCAGGTCTGTGTCAAGGAAGTTCAGCTAACATTTTGATAGCTATGTCAACATTTATTCATTACAGAAAGCCCGGATTTTCACAATTTAACAGTTAGTTTAGAGGGATGTGTAATCACGCTTTCGCTTGATTTTCTGATGGCTGTTATATATCCCTAATGTTACTACTTGATTCCTGTTACATGTTACAGGTTAGCGTTTGACTATGTCCCTTATCATATGAATAATTGTTTTGATTGCCGGAAATATGCCAGTTATTGTGAACATCTGTCTCTCGTTTGGCTTTAGGCTACTAAAACATTGTAGTTTCCTAATTTCCTTTTCCAGTAAGTAGGCCGAGAAAGTGGATTTTCCAGAACTGTTTTTGAAATACCTTGTAGTCTGCGTCATTTCTCAGCAGTGAAGTGTTTTAGGTGGGCTGGACAAGTTTAGCGTAAAAGGGGAAGCTCTGTATTATTAACCGGGACAGAACCGGGACAGAACCAGGACAGAACCAGGACTAAAGTAGGATTTTACCTCCGGAACCATCCTCCTGACAGGTTGTTTTAATGGGATTTCCTTTTCCAGGCTGTTTCCAAACTTATCAATACATTTTATTTTTCTATTGATGATTTAAAGGTGCGTTATGTAACTTTTCAGGTGGAGGGTACTTGTCTACATGAAGATGTTGCTTACTTTGCTTGGAATATACCACAGTATGGCATTATACTTCTGTATCTTGCATTCATCAATTATAGATGTTTTGTTTTTTTTGTTTTTTAGTTAGAAAAAAATACCTTGAAAAACATGCATTCTTCTGAGCGGGCGTGCCTCTCCACTGATCCTACCTGTAACTTAACCTGGTGCCTCCACCTGCTTGTCTTGTTGAAGAAGATAGATATGTTTAATGCCATACCATGGAACAGGAGGCAAAGCATTGACGTCCCCATGGAGACAACCCTCCGTCTAAGATGTTGCATAGTATATAGTGCTCTAGTATTTATCTTGCTCTTATTCATAGGACGAGTGTAGCTAGAAGTGAACATGTAGTGTGAACATTTTGTTTAAGTGAATTAAACAAAAATCCAATATTTTTTGTGTGCTTTATTTTGTATGACAAGTTTGACAGCAGATTTTTCTTTATTTTTCGAGTGAACAACTTTACCTTCTTTGTTCATAATTGTGCAGGGTGTCAATTTTTGAGGAGGGCCTTATGGAGCCCAATAGTGACCGATCACCCCCTGGTTGAAGTAAATTTCCCATCAACTTTCCCCGAAAAAAAACAAAAAAAACCTGAAACTTTATAAACTGCTAAGTTATTAAAACATTTTGCAGAATCTTGGTTTTAAATATGCTTTTTGGAGCAACTTATGGATATTAGTTACCACATAACCTCCGAGAGACCTTTGAACTCTTAATATTTAAATTTTCCAAAAATTCTATGGGAAAAATGAATGGAAAATTGTATTCTGGAACATGAGCAGACTTCAAAGTGGACAGGACTGTTGAGCTCCATTGACCTTATTCCGGCCCGCCAAGTTTTGCATCTGAATGCTGTGGTGACTTCTGGTTAAGATGGAATCCCATTTATTTAAATGGAGAGTTTGAGAAAAGTTGTCAATGCTAAAATATTATATAAAGTAGGTTGATTTATGTAAAATGTTCATGTGCACCAACAAGTCAACAGTGCACAGATTTGGTGGGAAGCTGTAAAATGGCTTTGTACTCTGTATAGAACTTAGTTGCTGTTTAAGTGAACAGTTTAGTTCACATTCCTCACAATATGTTTTTATTTCAGGTAACTATGGCTGTTTGGAAAAAGATGTGGTGCAGAAACCTGCTGTCCGTGGCCCTGCTCCTTTTTGTCGTCCTTCACTCTATGGATGTGAACGCTCGACCAGCCAATATGTCCGCCGCCAAAGAGAAGACCCAGGACAACAAGGATGAGAACGAGATCCTGCCCCCGGACCACCTGAACGGGGTCAAGATGGAGATGGACGGGCACCTGAACAAAGACTTCCATCAGGAGGTGTTTCTGGGCAAAGAGATGGAAGAGTTTGAGGAGGATTCAGAGCCGCGACGGAACAGGAAGAAGCTGATAGAAATCTTCACAAAGTAAGAACGTATCATCCTGTATAGAGAAGAATATTTTCTGTATAAAGTATGGGAATTACTGATTAATATTTGATTAATCACCAATATGAGGTGTAGTATTATAATGTTACAAAATAAGCCACATGATATCAAACTATATTTCAGGGCTAAGGTTAGAAAAAAACTATATTCTTTATCCTTTATTGTTTGGTTATGAGTGAAAAGAGCTTTACACAATTAGTGAATTATCATTAATGCCTGCTATTATTGTTCTTAGAGTTGACTTCGACAAAGACAGGAGCATCAGCGCTAAAGAAATGCAGCGTTGGATCATGGAGAAGACGGAGGAGCACTTCCAGGAGGCCACGATGGAAAACAAGAACAGCTTCAGAGCGGTCGACCCAGACGGAGATGGTAAGACACACAAGACACAACTAAATAGACAAATGTGTGTTGTATGGTCTTTGCTTAGAATATTCGTGCATTCTTAATGTGAGCAGGATCTCCAGAGATCTGATGGCATCACCTGTTAGATTTATGTCACATTCCAGGCAATAACACCTCCATGGAGACAAGAAGGTGGAGGAGCCTAGTAGCAGAACATAGTGCACCTTTAAAAACAAAACAAGGGCTAAAACCTCTTTCATAATTCAAGCTAAATAAAAAGGTGCCTGAATTACAAATGTTATTATATGTTATTATTATTTATGATTTATGATTACATTTTTACATTACAAACTGTTTATTTTTCATACTGCGACATATGTAATTCCTTTTAAATCCCAAATTGGTTAATCCTGACGAATCTACTTGAGACTGGATCAAAATCTTACTTTTATTCAAACTTTTTTTTTGTCTGTACGTTCAGGTCACGTGACTTGGGATGAATACAGAATAAAGTTCCTGGCAAGCAAAGGCTTCAACGAGAAAGAGGTCGCAGAGAAAATAAAGAACGGTGAAGACCTCAAACTGGATGAAGACAGTAAGAATGAAAACTTATTGATACTTTGCAGCTGGGGGTGTGATGCTAACTAAAGGGACTGCTCTGTCTGAATCTGTTACTCAAGTTAGACTTTAATCTGAGCTTTGTTTTAAACACAATCTGACCGTGAAGAATTGACTTCATTGGAACTACAACAGGTGAGCTTATTTGTGCTGTTAAACAAGCCTCATACGCATAAAATTACAGTCGCAAGATAGCTAGCAGTTTTTCAGACTCACCCTTTTTTTCCCAAACTAAAACCTAAACCATGAAGGCTTATATTGATCACAGGTTTCTGAAAACTAGTTGTTTAAATCCATTTTGTATTTCTTTCTTGATTATCTTAAAATATTTTTGCAGCATTTGCTGATGTGGCATTGTGCCACCATGGTAACTACTGAACATTCCACCATAGACATACATGCAGAACCCCCCAGTGAGGACTTAAAGGCCCTGTACCCCCCAAAATTTGTCTTGCCCCAGTATATATCTGTACTGGGGCAAGACAAGTACAGATATATACAATATATATCTGTATATATATTGTATATATACAGATATATTCATATTCATTTCATTTTGACCTCAAAAAAAGCTCTTGAGGTCAAAATGAATCCTCTGCCTCCTGCCTGCATATAATTAGAAAGTGTTTTATAGTTGCTAAGTGCGCAGTTAGCATGCTAGGTCGTTAGCTTTATCGTCACTGCAAAACTCTTCACTGGCCTCTGAGAGGTGTTAAGAAGTGCTCAGAATGCTTAAGGTAAGTGAAGAATAACTTTGGACCACTGCCAACTAGCTGTTTTTCACGTTTCTAAAAAAAAAAAATCTAGTACATCACCTTTTAAAGCTGCAGTGCCTGATTTTCAAACCACGAAAGGAGGATATGTATTTAAATCTATATAGGTAGATTCCCACTCTCACAAACACACATTTTAACGTCACAAGAATTTCAGGTATGTGCAGTTTTAGAACAGCTTACAACACATATCACATACATATAGGCCAGTGATATTTAATACAGATGGGGGCAGCTAAAATGAATATTGTTATAATACAGATTTTTGTTATGCAATGTTTTGTAATACAATGAGTTCTTGGGTCTAGTAATAGAGCTGATCAGGTTCAATATTTGTACTTTGCCATGATATTTCCAAAAGGCACATACACAATGCAAATCAATAGTGAAACCCCCATCTGGGAGTGTCTGGGAGCATCATCACATTCTACAATTTGAAAACCACTTATAGCAAAACAGCTGCGGTAGAACACCTAAGACTCACTGAATCCTTGCGATGCTTACGGCTCTTACTTTCGGGTTAGCAGTAGATCAAATACTTTATTATTAGATGCAGACAGTGCGCAGTGGTCTGATTTACAATACACTCTATCGGGGAAAACACAAAATATACTTATTTATGAGAATAAAGTCCAATACCCCAGATTTAAATTCAGTTAATAATGAATAATCTAATGTTTTAATGTTTTAACTTTTGTATATTGGTTATAGGAATTGATTATAATGTTGCCCTGCATATTTAGGAGTTTTTTTCTCAGAAAACACTCCTGATAATACAGGAAGTGCTCCACTGTGTTTTTAAACTCCATACACCTTCACTAGAATCATTTGGATGATTACATCCCTGGAATTTCCAATCTCTGCTAAACAAAAGGTAAAATGTAGCTGTTACCTTGAAAACTCCTGCTTCATGACATCACAAGGTGGAACAGAGCATTTTGAGCTTTGGAAATGTAGACAGACTAATAATAAAGTGTTACTCAAACATGTGTGAATGAAACAAAACACAACTCTAGGTGTGTTTTTAATGAGGTAACAACATTATAATATTGCTTAAAGCTCACAAGGGTCAGTTTTGTGTAATTTCGGACCTTTAAAAACAAAGCATTTTCGTCTAAATTATGAATAATTATGAAATTATGAATAGCCACGTGTCATCAGAAACCATGTAAATAAAATCCACTCTCTCGTCTCAGACTGACCTTGCTCTCTGTCTGTGCTCTCAGCTCAGGAGGTGCTGGAGAGTTTGAAGGATCGCTGGTATCAGGCCGATAACCCTCCGGCCGATCAGCTCCTGAACGAGGAGGAGTTTCTGTCCTTTCTGCACCCGGAACACAGCCGCGGCATGCTCAAGTACATGGTCAAAGAGATCGTGCGAGACCTGGGTATGAATATTACACTGCTGGTCTTATTTTTATTTAGTTATTGTGTTTTATTTTACACACACACACAGTAAATGGAGGTATACATTTATAACTTTTTTACACAAAACCTAACTACCACAGTGTGAAGTGGCCGGGCTTGCCTTCTTCATTCAAAATACTTAAACCAGGAAATGCTCTGACTGATTTCCCTGTTTAAATTCCCTTCACTGCAAATCCAAATGTTAATTCTTGTTTACAAATACCCACACTGATAATGTGTCGTTATTCAGTCCAAGTGTTCTCTTCAGTGTGTAAGAGTCAACACCACAAAAGGACATGTTTTCTGTACATGTTTAAGAATGCAAAATAATGTGCCTTCTTTATCAGAACCCCAAAACCTCTGGGATTTGTTTCTCTGGGCACTTTCCAACATAAAGTTTTATATTCAGGAGCAAAACCAAATCATATTAAATTAATGGGACTAACTTTCTTTTCGACCCTTTTCCAAATTCGGATTGTCCTTTACTGCACTTGGAAGCAGAATTTTCCCTTGTGTGGTTCCTTCATAAGAATCTAAAGGATGAGTAAAACAAAAAAGTAAAAAAAAAAAAAAAAAGTTAAATTATTATTATTAGTAAGTGTTTGATCATTCTTTGGGGTGATTGTTGACACTACCAGGTCACAACAGCACAGCACGATATAAAGCTACATGCAATCAGAGTTTTAGTTATTTCAGCGTTCTCTTAAAGGGTTCCGTCATTTCAAAAGGGCCAGATTAGTTTTGTTTAGTTGCCAGACTTCAGCTGAGTGACCTAGTAGAGCGATTTGCCTACTAAGCACTACTAAGAAATGGAGCAATGGACTCTAATTGCATAATAGGTTTGACTGCACCTCAAGAGAAGACCAAACATCTAATTCAAAAACATTATTTAGACAGAAAGGCATTTGAATAGTAATGTAGTAGCTATATATAGTCAATATAGCTAGATAATTCATATAACTATTACTCCATTTGCTTGTTGTTTTGACTTGCTGCATGTCTAGATAGTGCTCCAACTATGTTTTAGAAAAGTGTGATTTAGATAACGCTATTATGATTTAAACTATTGCTCCAAAAGAATAGTATGGGACAATTTACACAATTTACTGTGTCTGACCCTGACTAACATCAGGTCACAAGGTCATACATTTTTCTCCAAATATGTGGTAAATGGTCACATTTTTATATAGCGTTTCTCCACCTTCAAGGCACTCTAATCGGAACCATTCTCACACACATTCATACACCGGTGTACAGAGCCGCTAGGGGCAAGGTGGGTTAAGTGTCTTGCCCAAGGACACAACAACAGTGTTCATCTGTGGGAGCTAGAATTGCACCGCCAACCTGTGGGTCAGTGGACAAACGCTCTACCAGCTGAGCTTCTGTCCCCCTATAGCGATCAATATAGATCACAATTTCTCTTTTCATCATTTCCTGTAGAATGTAAATGTGCAGGCCACTTTACAACAGCCCTGTTTTGTTCATTCAGACCAGGACGGTGATAAGAAGCTGACTCTCTCTGAGTTCATCTCTCTGCCCATGGGGACTGTGGAGAACCAGCAGGCCCAGGACATCGACGACGACTGGGTCAAAGAGAGAAAGAAGGAGTTTGAGGAGGTCATCGACGGTGACCACGACGGCATCGTTACTATGGAGGAGCTGGAGGTAAAAACTGCTGCAAAAACTACAGGGGAAATTCAACTAAGCTTGTTATACAGAAGAATAACAAAATGTTCCTCACTAATACAAAGAAAAAGTACCCACCATAAATATTGACCCCCAAAAATTATTGTTCCATCTATCATTTATTTAACAACCGAAGTCAATACAGCAGGGGTGTCCAAACTATGGCCCAGGGACCAAATGCGGCACTCATACAAATTTTTGTTGGCCCTCAGGCTTCCAACTGAACTGGCTCAAATGGCTATAAGTACTACTTTTTACTGCAAACTTAAAAATTCTGCTTTCATAACTGAAATAACAACCATTTTGATATGATACAGGCCTAAAATAAATGCCTTATTCCAAACCTTATTAAAAGTGTGGTGGCTCAGTCAAATGCAAGATTTTGAATGATTCACTTGCTGTAGTCCGTGGCCCATTGCTCCGTTTAAGTTTCACTATGTGGCCCTTGGTGAGAAAAGTTTGGAGACCACTGCAATACAGTAATTCAGTTCAATTCAATACAACTTTATTTATATAGCACATTTAAAAACAACTCCAGCTGCCCAAAGTGCTTCACATAAAAGTCAATCATTGTGACAGGCCTAAATACAACTTAATAACACCAGGGTCAAGTTTCTAATGTAATTTTTTTTTTTTTTATGTGAGGTTTAGAGCTGAAATGACGATGATATATAAGGCTGCAACTAACTATTATTTGATTTGATTTGATTTATAAAAATAGGCACACGTGGATTGAAATACACTAAAGGCTTTGTATGGTCATTTTTATTTAGTGCTCTTCCACCTTTAAGGCACTCGAAGCACTTTACATCACAGAAACACTCACCCTTTCAAACACATTCATACAGCAGTGTACACAGACACTGGGGGCGAGGTGGATTAAGTGTCTTGCCCAAAGACACAACGGCAGCATTCATCTGTGGGAGCGGGAATCGCATTGCCAACGATATGCTGGTTATTATCCCATCTTTAAGTGGCTTTCGTGCAGAGTGTTGTTGTGTTCTTAAGCAACACACTCCACCTGCCGTACCTATGTGTGAATGCGGTGTGTGAGTAAATGGTTGATGGTCAGAGGGGGACATGGGGCAGGTTGGCAGCTTCACTACAGTTAATGTATCGTTATTATTAGAGTAACCTCTCTAACGTGTGTTGTGTTTAGACCTGTCATGATAATTACTATATCGACTTATCGTTCAATACATGACAGGGGGAACTATTGTTTTTGGGGTCAGTATTTAACATGCGCATTTTTTCTTTGTACTAGTGGTAAACGTTTTGTTATTGAGCTGTAGAGGGTTGAATAAATAACTTCTATGACTCATTAAGTGTTTGGTTTATTTATTGCAGCTCATGTTCATTAACAAAACTGTACATTTATAGAATAGTTTTTGGGGATAATTCTGCTTCAGGGTGATCGTGTCAATATTATCGTTTATCGTCTATATTTTCTTCAGCAATATACCGTATTTCAGAATTTCTTACTGTGACAGGTCTAGTTGTGTTGTGGTTTCATGGTAAATAAAACAAGGGAACTACACAGAATCAGAATTACTATACAAATAGAATGACAGTTTAAGTGCAATTATTATGTTAGTAGTAGGCTGCATTGAAAGTTCTTCGGTGCATTTTCAGTCAGTATTAACCACTGAATCCTGTTGTCTGTAGGAGTATATGGACCCCATGAACGAACACAACGCTCTGAACGAAGCCAAGCAGATGATCGCCGTGGCCGACGAGAACCAGAACCACAATCTGGAGCTGGACGAGATCCTTAAATACAGCGAATACTTCACCGGCAGCAAACTCATGGACTACGCTCGGAATGTCCACGAGGAATTCTGACTTCTGGGAATGGGGAACGCTCACAATCTCATGGTATTGCTGTGTGCAGTGACTATTCTGGCTTTTAGTACTCTTATCAATACTTTTAAGAAGAGAGTCCCTTGTGGATTAAGAAAAGTCTAAATATGGAACATAAATTGGTCTACTTCACTTTTGGCCATTGGTTATGACAAAACAGTCACGTCCAGAAGTTTGCAAAATAGGTTCAATTTTAAGTGCACCATGTAACTTTTCTGGCGGAGCATCCGTCACCCTCTTTTCTCCATGGAGACGTTATTGCTGTGCCTGGAATGTTCCACAGTACGGCATAAAACATGTCTGTCTCCACCGATAATGTTCTGTAGTGTTGCTTTTACCTTGTATCTCCATGGAGACAAGCAATGATGCCACCAGCCCAACTAGATTATGACATATATTTAACACCATACTGTGGAACATTTACAGCAAAGCAATAACATCTCTATGGAGACGAGTAGGTGGCCATCCTCCACCAGAAAAGTTACAAGGTGCAGCTTTAATTAAGAGAGTAGCTGATTCTGTCTTTGTTCTCACAGCAAAAAATATACACACTTGAGTATATAACTTAGATTTATTTAGCTACTACAAAATGGAACACAATTGGTTACCAAACCCATTTGCAGATTTTTGTTCTGCAAGTGAACAAAAAATACTCAAGGAAAGATTAATATACAAATTTTATTTTATTAAACAAATTCAAATTTCCAAAATCAGTAAGAGTAGCGTTAAACTAGAGAGCAACCTAGAGAGACTTGGTTTTAAAGACGCTGTTTTGTGCAATGCTGTTTAATAGAGCCCATTCTCACAGGGCCTTTTCATCGATGATCCTTATAAAGCACGCGCCTCTCAGCTGTGGACTCTCAGCTGTTCTACCTTCTCCATGCCATTGGACTTACTCAAAAATAAATCTATAGAATTTAAATGACTTGAATTCACAATCTTCACTTATCTGGAAGAGGGTCCAGCGCCTCTTTTTCTTCATGGAGATGTTATTGCTTTGCCTGTAATGTTCCACAGTAGGACATTAAACTTAGAGGTGGTTTTATTGCTCAGAAGTACCTCAAAACATGCACTCTTACTGTGAGCAGGTTCGCCTCTCCCCAGATCTGAGCTGTAATTTGGCTTGCGGGCATCACTTGCGTATCTTCATAGAGAGATGTTTAATGCCATACTGTGGAACATTCTAGGCAAAGCAGTAACAGCTCTACGGAGACAAGCAGGTGGCATTAGTTAAACCCTTCACTAGAAAGGTTACATAGTGCATCTTTAAGTTCTTATTTATTTACGTTTCATAGGTAGTTTATTTTATATTTCTGAATGGTGTCCACTGTTACTAGTTCCAAAATATTGATTCAGCTGAGATAAGAAGGGCTTCTTTGTCCTACTTGTACAGATAGTGACCAAAAATTTTGAAGAAATATCTAAAAACAAGTAAAAAATCTAGGGTTGTCAAATGTATCAAATCAGATACTAATCAATACTAAAACTAGTATCGAAACTAGATATGCATTGAGCAGGTATCGATACAAAAAAAGTCACATTCACAGGACAGAAATGAACCTTTCCTGAATAGCTTTTCCTGAAGACCACATAGACTCGTACACGCCCATGGACCACTATGGAACCTACTGGACGACTGAGGGATTACACAGATATAAGACACATGGGAATAGAAAAGAAAGTACTATGTAATGTTGAAAATCACATTCTATGTACTATGAGTTAATGTTGAAAATCACATTCTGTTGTCTAAAGAGTGGTTTTTTTTTTTGTTTGTTTGTTAGAGTGTTTTTATTATCACTGTGGTATCGGAATTGGTATTGAGTATCAAGTCTATTCCTTTGCATCGGAATCGAAATTTTTGCACCGTGACAACACTATTCAGATCTGAAGATGAGTCCCTCAGTTCTCCTTTTCGTATGGACTGATAAATTGCACCTTAACCTATCATGTATATATCTCTAAACTAGTAAAAACTACTTTTGTGATTCTGAATTCAAGTCATTTAACTCGTGCAAAAGTTTAGTTTAACGTGTCTCATCAGAGCATTACGTAATATCTTATTTGTATATGAAGAATTTTAACCTATCTGTAAAGTTTCTGTTCCCAATGCACTAAAGCCGGGAGTTCTACGAATGTTTTTTTGTTTTTTTTTATCTGTAAATCTGTAAATAAAATACATTGTCATATCAATCACCAGTGAGAAGAAAAGGCTGCTGGGAAAAAAAAAGTATATTTAGCTGAAATGCAACAGGACTCCTTAAACATTCGGCATTTCGTTGTGGGGTGGGACTAATGCTTCATGCCCCAAAGCCTTAAACTTAGAAATTAACTGCTCCTAATCCTTACCCCCAACCTAAACCTGATAGTGAAATACTTTAGAGTCAAAAATAAACATTTGCTAAAAAAAAAAAAGTGAAAAATTAGAACGCTAAGCTCCGCCCCCGTAACGAAATGCCGACCATTTAGGGAGTCCAGAAATGAACTTTTAGTCACTTTATTCAGCAGCAGCATGTCACTATAGTCCTCACTGAATGAATGACAGGTGCCTGTCCTAAGAAGTAAATATTACCATAGACTACAGTGTAAAATACTTCATGGGTTTCAGCTTCCTGTTTATAGATGCCATTTTGAGTACTTTTATCATTCAAAAGATATAATATTTAGTTTTGAATTGTTAATTGTTGGCAACAGTGCACATTTGCCATAGCTGAAACCCATGGATAGACTATAGGGCTGCACATAACAACAAAATGTGATAATATGTTAGTAAGTATTAGAGCAAAAACACAGGATAATAAATTCATTACTAAAGCTCTAAAATCTAAACTTAAAAGCGCTGTACCTGATTTTTACTGCCTTTTTAAAATGTGAAAAACAGAACTAGTTAATTTTAAATCATTTGCAGTGGTTCATGCAATTTATCTTATGCATTCTGTGCATCCTAATTATTCACTACAATAATTTTATAAACTCTTTTCACAACTCTCAGTGCGGTAACGCATACAAATGGCATGCTAACATGCACTTCCTGATTACCGGACACTAAAATGCTTTATAATAAGATGCAGACAGTACACAGCAGACTTATTTTGACCTCAAGAGCTGCTTATATAATATATTTGTAGTGGGGCAAGACAAATTTTGCTCAAATACTTCAAAATAAATAATTCAAAACAAGGCCTTTAACTTAGACCTAATTTAAAAGTGATTCATCAACTATTCCTCCATTTTGATTGAGTCAGTACTTGAATAGCGCTTGAATAAGATTTGTGTACAAGTCACAGACACAGATTAAAAATAAATAAAATAAAAATGGATTCATTAAAAAGATGGGTCACTGTCCAAATATTTTTACACCTAACTTTAATAGTGCAGCCCTGTTGGAACACATTGCACCATAGTGACTGTAGCACTATTAACTCACAGTTAGGTCAACATGTGTGAGACCAGTCCACGTGACTTCAGTGATAAAGAATATTAGTATTAATACATTGTGCCAGAAAATGTTTTTATATTGACTGAAGCTTACGGAATTAACTACAACACTACTCTATAAAGAGTTTTTCATTGGTTTATGTTTTTAAATTTAATGTTAAAATTACTCCAAAACATCCACACATTTTGAACCTTGAACTATTTGGTCAAGATTCAAGTCCAGCTGTTATAACGCTATTAAAACTAATACATTTTCTATTGCTTTGCCATGGGAAAGTAAATTGGGCACAAAGTTCAACGTCTTGTCATAACATTTATTTAGTGTGGCATTCGTTCACATAAGCACTAAACCTTAAAGGGCCAGTACGTAACTTTTCTGTCTGGGGTACGCTACCTGCTCGATTCCATGGAGATGTTATTGCATTGCCTGGAATATTCCACAGATATTTATATGGAGATAAGACAAGTGACATCCCCAAGATAAGTTACTGGTCAAATCTGTGGAGAGGCGAGTCTGATCAAATTTAAGACGTATGTTCTTGAAGGCATTTCTGAGCACTAAAAACACCTATAATTGAATAAATGGAAGATGTATAGGTTTAATGCCTTACTGTGGAATATCACAGGTAAAGAAATAACACATCCCCATGGAACTGAACAGGTAGTGTACCCCCACAAAAAAGTTACATCGTACACCTTTAGTTTTTGGTGAATTTGAGAAGCTAATCTTTGAGAAATGATTAGGTTCAAACATTTGTGCTTTTTTATGATTGTCCTTGTATCTTTTAATATCGTATCACCCATTGAGTAATAATGGCCAGCCCTTCATTTAAAACTGATATAAAATATGTGAAGGCATGGAAACATCAATCTGTATTTCCAATGACCTGTGGCAATTTTGACTTGTTTTCTGTGTTTATAATGTAAAATAAAAATCTTTACAGAATGTCATGAAGCTTTATAAATGTATTGCAAGTTTGCTGTTAAAATAAAAACCTTTTTTCATAATTGTTGGTTTTGGCATTTTGTGGGCTGTGTAATCCCTGGATTGGGCAGGGCATTTCTATTCTTCCAACAGATACATCATAAAACTACACAACTGAGCAACCTGTAAATGAGACTATGGGTGTGTTCACTGTTTGGGCCCAGTTTAGCCTTGTTGGTCCTGGTTCTAGTCCCAATTTTTTTTTTTTTTTTTTTTTTTACAAATGTTCAGTAAGACTTCATGCAAAAATAAGCAGAGCATTTTTAGGTTTTATTTTTCAGTGACATTGTAGACTAATTTAAACCCATTGTGAACATGAATTAAAAAAAAAAAAAAATTCCACTTCCATTTGCCTAACATGCATAAACTATGATCAGTGGATGCTATATTCATGGTTGGAATGCCAAATATGGAACTGCTAGCGATGCGCTTCATTTGACTGGAGCAAACGCAATGGGTGACGTCACACAGACTGTATAAAGAAGTGGACTATGAGCGTCAGTAAGAAGAGACAAGGTAGACAAGTTTGACAAATGAGTTTTATTCAATATTTATGAAAAAAGATCCAGTGCATGTTTAATATTCCTCCCCTTCGTCCTCCTCATCTCCCCCTACACTGTCTGCCCCCACCTCCTCATAATCCTTCTCCAGTGCAGCCATGTCCTCTCTGGCCTCGGAGAACTCTCCCTCCTCCATGCCCTCCCCCACGTACCAGTGCACAAAGGCCCTCTTGGCGTACATCAGGTCAAACTTGTGGTCGAGCCTCGCCCAGGCCTCTGCTATAGCAGTGGTGTTACTCAGCATGCACACGGCCCTCTGCACCTTGGCCAGGTCTCCTCCGGGGACCACGGTGGGCGGCTGGTAGTTGATGCCCACCTTGAACCCAGTGGGGCACCAATCGACAAACTGGATGGAGCGCTTGGTTTTGATGGTGGCGATGGCGGCGTTCACGTCTTTGGGCACGACGTCGCCGCGATACAGAAGACAGCAGGCCATGTATTTACCGTGACGAGGGTCGCATTTCACCATCTGATTGGCCGGTTCGAAGCAGGCGTTTGTGATCTCGGCCACAGACAGCTGCTCGTGGTAAGCTTTCTCTGCCGAGATGACCGGGGCGTAGGTAGCCAGAGGGAAGTGGATCCGGGGATAAGGCACCAAGTTGGTCTGGAACTCAGTCAGATCCACGTTGAGGGCTCCATCAAAGCGCAGAGAAGCTGTGATGGAGGACACGATCTGACTGATGAGCCTGTTGAGGTTGGTGTAGGTGGGCCGTTCGATGTCCAGGTTCCTGCGGCAGATGTCGTAGATGGCCTCGTTGTCCACCATGAAGGCGCAGTCGGAGTGCTCCAGGGTGGTGTGGGTGGTCAGGATGGAGTTGTAGGGCTCCACCACAGCAGTGGAGACCTGGGGGGCAGGGTAGATGGAGAACTCCAGCTTGGACTTCTTACCATAGTCGACAGAGAGACGCTCCATGAGCAGAGAGGTGAAGCCGGAGCCGGTGCCTCCTCCAAAGCTGTGGAACACCAGGAAGCCCTGCAGCCCTGTGCACTGGTCGGCCTGTGGGGAGCGTTCAAGGTATAGGTCATATTAAGGCTGTAGGGAGTCTGTTGATGGGGCCTTAAACATTTTGTTTACCTGATTAGCTCGTTAAATTGATTAAGTGGAACTAAACACTAAATTAACTTATTTTCGCCATTAAACTGTCATGGTTTTTTAACAGCATCGTATACGATCCCTACATCCCTAGTGATTTTTTGGCAATTTTAGTAAGTAGGTAAAAGGTTCCTTTCTGGTCAAAAAAATATGTCCTGGCTCCAGTGGCCACTGCAATTTTAAGTGTTTGGTGCCATGCAACACTAATCAGAAATTCCTGGCTAATCAGGAAAAACACCTGGATGCAGGGGCAGAGTGTGAAACGTTAAACCAAACAAACTGAAGGGAAAGGAGGGGTGGGGTCTGCAGGTATAAAGAACACTCTTGAGTCCTCCAGCTACTGCCCAGTTTGTCAGCATATAAACAGTTTCCAAGTCCTTTCTGTATAAATAGTTTTTGCATGAACTCCAGTGAAGTGGAAGTCCGAGTACAGTTTGGGTCTTATACATGTTCAGCTCAGACAGTTTTGAAGGCTTTTGCCATGCAAAAGTCTACAAGGTCCAATGACCAATTCCTTTAGTCTGCCATAGCCCTAGTCATAAATTGCATGAAATGAGACGTTTAAACTTGTATAAACTGTAGACCCACCAGTTTTCTGATCCTGTCCAGCACCAGGTCAATGATCTCTTTGCCAATGGTGTAGTGGCCGCGGGCGTAGTTGTTGGCAGCGTCCTCCTTCCCTGTGATCAGCTGCTCCGGGTGGAACAGCTGTCTGTATGTGCCTGTGCGCACCTCATCTGTGGAGGGACATTTTTAGGTCAGGGCTGTTCAAATCATCTTTAAAATGTAATTATGTAGGTCAGACTACATATCAGTTGCTTCTAAAGTGATTACATTAATCTTATTTACAGGGTCAAGCAGCCAATTCTATGGCAGTAAAAACATGTAGTCCTTCATATGCAGGATTATAGTCATCAGTTCATGAACCTAAATGTAAAACAACCCCATTCGTTTTCAATAAAAACACACATTTACCATCATATTGCTCAGCCCTTAGCAAATCCATTCCAGAATTAAGAAAAATCTGTAAACCCATGTGAATTCCACAGCCAGGAGGGGGAAAAAAAAAAAAAAAAAAAAAAAAAAAAGGTAGCATGTTTATAAGAATTCCACAGCCAGGAGGAGGAAAAAAAAAAAAAAAAGGTCAGTACCAACAATTGCTTAGGGCTGGACGATTAATTGTAGTGTTTAAAGTACAATTATTTCTTCCATTAACAAAATACCCTGCCTTATTGTGCATAAAAAAACTGATAAGATCTGTACAAACATGTTCTGAAATGTGATTCTTTATCAGTTTATCAATTCATGTCATTTCCTCATTGTCAATTCTTCAGAACAAGTTTACTTTAAAAATGCGAACTTTGACAAGCATTGAGTTTAGATTTGCAATTTGTTTTAATGGAATTCTGTTCAGCGAAAAAAAAAAAATGTATATGTAAAAATCACAATTCGATATTCCTTTCAAAATCATTCAGCCCTAATGTAGGTGACATTTCAAACTTTAAAAACGTACGAATGACGGCTGGTTCCAGATCCACAAACACTGCTCTGGGGACGTGTTTTCCGGCCCCAGTCTCGCTGAAGAAGGTGTTGAAGGAATCGTCTCCTCCTCCCAGGGTCTTGCCACTGGGCATCTGTCCATCGGGCTGGATCCCATGCTCCAGACAGTACAGCTCCCAGCAGGCGTTCCCGATCTGCACTCCGGCCTGGCCCACGTGGACTGAGATGCACTCACGCTGTGGAAAAACGAAGGTAGTTTAGAAAACGGAATAGCCGCACATCTTCGTGAGGGCTGAGGGAATTCTCAAAATCTCATTAGCTACAACTAACTAATCTCATGTAGAGCCTTTAGTCGATTAATCAGTTGATGGGGTCTTGGTAAACCATTTTATTAAGGGTAAGATTTGGTATTTAACTTTATACACACATACATCGTTTCTGTAAATAGGTGTTTTTGCATGAACTCCCGTGCACTTGGGATCAGATTGAGATATACAATAGTTCTGAGGGGTTTTGCCACACCCTCTTAGCTATTTAATCAGCAGTTTAGACTGCTATAAACTAGACTTTAGTTATTCCTGTGGTATTGAAAATCTATATTCAGAAGTACATTTTGTCCCATATGATTTTTTTCAGTTTTACTACACACCCAAATGAGTCTAGTTTTGATTCCAATTTTAGTATCTGAGTAGTGTTTTTGACGACCCTGCTACAAACTGACATTCAGCCTTATTCAAAGTTGTATCAAAAGGCTTACATTACCATCCAATGCACCCCATGTAAGGTTTATTAAATCCCATTTAAGGCCCATAGCTGCAAGGATAGACACTGAACTGGAATTACTGAAAGCTTTGAGATCCCCAGTGTTGAACAACCAAACAAAAGATGCTTTAAAAGCAAAGTCATATGAGAAACTTTGCCTACGGTTAACTCGCATGTTAAACGCCCCTATACCACATTATAGCACCGGCCTTCAATAGAACTTTGTGTAGAGTTCTCCACGTATGATCACAAGACACCAGTATTTACCCTTTATAATAAACCTTTCAAAAGACACCAAAGGGACATCTGAGAAAGTGAATGTGCCAGTGTAATGGCAACAGTCAACAGATTATAATTCAAAGTTAAGAGAATGCCTTTTTTGCCCTGGACAGGATAAAAAAGGTAGACATTTGAAGTGGCCACATCAATAGATAAGTTTCAAAAGGTGGGTGGTTGCAGTTGCTGAAGTCCTGGTATCCTGGAGTTTGCCTTGTGTCAAATTAAAATCAAAAACATTCAAATAGCCCTAGTTATAAT
>JACM01017523.1:0-12568 GCA_000787095.1 Periophthalmodon schlosseri
TAGTTGTTTATCCTCACCATTTACTCAGTTGTGGTTAAACTGAGCAGCTGGCTAGCTCAACTGATAAGTCATCTGACTTTCACATACACACACCATATAAACCATGTATACCATATAAACCATGTTATAGTAGTTAAAGTTCGAATCCCTCCTAATGAGCAATTACCAACAGCAAGACCCTTTGGTGCTGGAAGATGAGGTATTATTTTGTTTTGAAAGAAAACTGCAGCTGGTGCATCACATTGACGGATTCACTCCCATTATGTCTGTTTTCAAGCACATTTTTCACTAAAATAAAGCTGCACTTATTGACATTTTTTCGCATTGTATTTAATGATTGCGGGTGTGGTTCGGGCGGGTTGTATAAATAGATTCTGCTGTGCAGGGTAGGCTGGGGCGGGCCATACATAATCAAAAATGTGGGAGCCGCGGGATGGAAAAAAGTTGGTGTTTTGATGTTTGTACATCTATAATGTACATCTCTAGTGTACAAGCATCAAAACATTCATATGGCAGCCTTTTGTTAAATATTGTATGCTTTGGTATACCGCTAATCGTTATGTGTGACAACTGCTGTCAGACATTACATCACATCTCATTATTTTTGATATAGAATGAATTAAGGCTGCAACTAACGTTTTTTTTATCTAGTAATTCATGTGAACATGAGACTTTAACTAAATTTGACCCAGATAAAGCTAGCGTAACCTGGCAAAAAACAGATCTGGAATTCCACTAGTTGAAATTGTTCGGTAAGGAGGAGTTTCAGTGGAGCTTTAGCCAACAGGCATGAATGTGTTGCTACCTCAATATTAATTATTATTATTACCATTATTAAAGGGCCTGTATCTGATTTTGAACCATGAGTCAGGAACATGTTTTAGTTTGAATTGTTAGCCCCGCCCACTTAGTCCTTTCTGCCATTTGGGTATTGCACCATGACAATGTCTGGGATAGTGTCATGTGTTTTTTTGCATGTAGTTCTCCAATCTCAGCCAATTGTAAGATTTCTTGTCATTACTGAAAATGCACCATGATAGAGAATCAAGTGTTTGGGATAGGGTCAGGCAGTTGGTTTCCCATGATTCTTAGTAACAATGTGCCTGATTGGATGAAAAAAGGTGATCCTATCAGTAGCTTCTGTATTAGTTATTACCCGGCAAAATGCTACGTATGTAGAATTAATAGACTATATTTTACATTCTCAATGTATTTCTTATTTTGCTGTTATTAGATAATATTCGGGGGCTTTTTATATTGTAATTACGTACCTAATAGTTTTTCTCCTCTACCAGTCCTGTGGGAACATCTACAAAGGCCTGGCACAGACTGGAGCGTGGGGCTGCTTTGACGAATTCAACCGGATTTCAGTGGAAGTGCTCTCTGTTGTGGCCGTCCAGGTAAAAATATTCAAGAATTATTATTTTTTTGTATAAAGTTAGGCCGAATGCTGGAGATGTTGCACTGCCTGTCTTTCAGTTGGTCAGATTCACCCTTTCTATTCAAAGTTAAACACAAAAATTCTTTAAACATTTTGTTTAAATCGTATCTGACTGGGTTTCCTGCAGGGTTTCTCCAACTATTTTTGAGGCTGTGGACATTAAAATAATTTTTTATTTTTTTTAAGGGTCTGCCCTACACATGGCCCAAGGACCCCAGGGTTTGAGAATTGTGATCCTAATGTGTGCACTGTGCCATCGTGATATCTGTATAATTAACCAACTACCCCCTGTGCTCAGTTTTAAATTCATGTGAAACCTTTTTTAGTTACATATTTTAGCTACATCAGGGCATTGTTGTTAAAGCAATTAAAGCCCTCTAACTATCAGAACAGCCACTATGTGCCAAATGGGCAACAACATACTACTCCATACACATTTTCGGATGTAGGCCTGTCAGCGTTTATGCATGTGATTAATCCAAACAAATTGTCGCATCAGTAATCAGTTAGCACAAGGATAAGTGTACATAGGGCCTCAGTAATCAATCTATGCACTAAACTACAATAAACTGAAAATTTGCTTGGGCGACTGTGAGTGTGTTGCATGTGATTTACCATTGGGAAGTGTGCATATCCTTTCTGCCGCAAAACTGATATGAGCATTCAGCGAGTGCAAAGGTTTGTGTGCCTCTGCTGTGGGCTATTGAATTGAAACTGTTGTGTTGTGCAAATTCACGTTTGCCCTATACTTGAGAACATTTCCACATAATGTTTGGATTAAGAAGTGTCTGACAGGACTCGTGAAAACTTTGAACTGCAGGTTAACCAGCGTTATCCTTTTCGCTTTGGACATAAACACAGGATTACAGATCGCAGTGTACACACATGTAAACGCACATGCCTGTGGCGTCAGAGCAGTGTAGAGACAGGGATGCATATTGCGCCTCATCCAGGATGACTGGGCTAGACACCGCAGTCTCCGCTTTAGGACATGGAACAGATGTGTGAATGTCCAGTTTGATAGACAGCCACTGTGAAAGACTTGTGGGAGTCAGAGCCAAAGTGCCTCGGGTAAAGAGTTTGTATTGTATTACTGCTGCTTTGAAAACAACATGTTATTATCTTATCTCTCTGTGTTGATTGTTTTAAAGCATTTAAAATCAATATCAAATGCCCTATATGTGCAAAAAGTTTACACCTGTCTCTCCAAGGTACTATATTATCACATAGGTTTAGCGCTCACACTTGTAATAAATCTGGCAGCACCCGCTAAACAACTTAATTTGCATTTCCTCTGTCTCAGATTTTCGGCATGTTGGCAAAAAAATGCCCTGTTTTGCATATTCTTTCTCCTACAGGAGCAAAGGAGGAGTTTGTGAACCTAAAATTATAAGCAAACAGTCTCTTTTCCGAGTGTGTTCTTTAACTATGTTAGACTCATCCAACATGGCTGACAGTGCTGGGGCTCGGAGCGGGCGATTAATTGGACTGGCTCTGATGTGATTGGACTCCAGTGCTGGTCAGGACAAACCAGGCACTCTTGGAGGGAGCTGATGAGCTAGACTGTGTTCACATAGTGGAAGCCTAGAGCAAAATTTATAATGAGACGCAGCTTACAAATGTATCTGTTATACTAAAAATGCTTGCCAACATTTTCCACAAAAAATGTACTCAAATTCTAGAAGAAAAAAAAAAAAACAAGCCCTGGGTGTTTGAAAAAGGACTCGAACGATAACCCTAAAATTTGCTGAAAGTGCAACCGAAAGAGGCTTATAGTCTTTCCTTACAGCAAGACAGTACATATTAAACATTTTAGGCCAGTTTGCTTGTAAAGTAACTTTTATCTTGATTATACTATAATGGACTATTGCATGTTTAAATTATGTACAGCTTTGGAAATAATTTGCCAAAAAGCCATATAACTTGAGTCAATAATACACTGCATTCCAAATTATTATGCAAATGATATTTTTCAGATTTTGCCAAATTGTCAGTATAAATGAGTCATCATAATTTTCATCTCATCAACCTTTAGAGTACAATTCTAATGTTATTGAACAAACCTCCCAATGATAACAGTATTTTTTCAAAAATAAAAACTTAAAACGCACAGAGCAGAGTTTCAAACCATGTTATTGTTGTAAAGAACTGAAAATGTCATTTGTTTATTTTTCAATTAGAAGCAATTAGCATATTACTGAAATCAAAAGCTATTTCAATCAAAACATCTTAATCGGTCAAATTACATTTTAACATAGGACCCCTTATTTGATGGGAGCTTCACAATTCTTGCATACATTGAACTTGTGAGTTTGTGGAGAGTTTCTGCTTGAATTTCTTTGCAGGATGTCAGAATAGCCCCCCAGAGCTGCTGTTTGGATGTGAACTGCCTCCCGCCCTCATAGATCTTTCGCTTGAGGATGCTTCAAAGGTTCTCAATAGGGTTGAGGTCAGGGGAGTGGGGGCCACACCATGAGTTTCTATTCTTCTATGCACATAGCAGCCAATGATGCAGAGGTATTCTTTGCAGCATGAGATGGTGCATTGTCATGCATGAAGATGATTTTGCTATGGAAAGCACAGTTCTTCTTTTTGTACCATGGAAGAACGTGGTCAGTCAGAAACTCCACATTTCACACCTTCAGGGACCCTAAAGAGGCTGACCAGCTCTCTCCCCATGATTCCGGCCCAAAACATAACACCGCCACATCCTTGCTGACGTCACAGCCTTGTTGGGACATGGTGGTCGTCCACCAGCCATCCACCACTCCATCCATCTGGACCATCCAGGGTCAGTGAACAAGACTGTTTGAAAACTAGTCTTCATGTATTTCTGGGCCCACTGGAGCCATTTCTGCTTGTGAGCATTGGTTAAGGGTGGCCGAATAGAAGGTTTATGCATAACTGCAAGCCTCTGGAGGATCCTACACCTTGACGTTCGCGGGACTCCATAGGCACCAGCAGCTTCAAATACTTGTTTGCTGCTTTGTAATGGCATTTTAGCAGCTGCTCTCTTAATCCTATGTATTTGTCTGGCAGAAACCTTCCTCATTGTGCCTTTATCTGCACGAATCCGTGTGTGCTCTGAATCAGATACAAATCTTAATCTTAAGCTTAATAGTACAATGATCATGCATACATTTTTGTGTAAGCTAGCATCTAAGGTTTTCATACCTTGTCCAAGGTATTCAACTATTTCACGCTTTTCGGCACTAGAGAGATCCTTTTTCTTTCCCATATTGCTTGAAAATGGTGGACTGCGTAATAATGTGGAATGTCCTTCTTAAGTAGTTTTTCCTTTAATTGGACTTACCTGGCAAACTAATTGGCACAGGTGTCTGAGTTTGATTTCACTGACACAAAGAGCCCTGAGACACAATGCCATCCATGAGTTTCACTGGAAAACAAAACATTTTACCTTTATGACACAAGTAAAATAAAACACAAGTAAAATTATCTACCAGTAGAACAAGACTTTTTGTACTTAAAAGTCCTATATTACACAAAATCGACTCGTGAACTTTAAGCCATGTTAGAATGTTGTTACCTCCTTAAAAAACCTACCTGGAGTTGTTTTGTTTTATTTACACATTTGAGTAATCCTTTATTAGTCTGTCTACATCTCCAAATCTCAAAATGTTCTGCTCCACCTTGTGATGTCAAGAAGTGTATGGAGTTTAAAACCACAGTGGAGCACTTCCTGTATTATCACATGACATCACAAGGTGGAACAGAAGTCATCAGCCTAAATATGCAGGGTTTGTGTGTTTTTCAAGTGTGAACGAAACTAAACACAACTCTGGATGTTTTTGAATAGGAAAAAACATAACATAGATCAGAAAATAGTGCAATATGGGCCCTTTAAAATAAGAGGAAAAAACAATATCTTCTTAAACATAAATTAGGAAAAAGAACAATTGTTTGCACTTTAATAATAAACAATACACTTAAAAAACTAAAACTTATCAGTCTCCAAGAGACAAGACACCACAAAACTAAAGTATTGCATCTTTTTTTTTTCTTGATTTTTAGATTGATTGTTTTTCCCATCTTATTAAAAATGTAGACATGGGCAGGTGGCATAAAGAGCAGGGTGCCAGGATCACTACAGTTTTTTATTTCATGTTGATAGGACCAGTAACGCTGGAGAAATTCACCTGATTTGGAATGAGTTTGTACAGTATATAAAGCCTAAATGAATGTGCACGTTACCGCTATCAGCAGAAACATGTGCGATTATATGGATTATAATAAGAAGCACTAGAGAAGAGAAAGAGAGGAGAAAAGGTGAGGAACTGTGGCTGGATCAGAGAGGGAGGGGGAGTGGGGGCAGACAGCACTGTACACACAGAGGCAGTTTTGGACTTTTAGTAAAATTGTGCAGATTTAAAAGGTTGAAAAACGCAAGGACATGTGAGCAGACATAAAGATACAAGCTGTGGCCCTTACTCGGAGCTTTCACCTAAACAAGTGAACAGTAAATCCTCCTTCAGTACCACGCGCTCTTAAAGCAAAACTAAGAACTAAGTAAGAACTAACTTTCAGTCCCTCTGGTGGTTACAAAGGTGATTTTGGGGTGTTTGAAGGGCCCGCTGGCTCCCCCAGCTGTCTCTGAGTGGAAAATCCAGACATGCAACTTGGTTGCCACTGACACTCAGTCAACTCTCAGTAGTCTGTTCTCGTTCTTGCAATAGGCAAATTGCTCTACTGCACTTCAATATACACACAGGTAACCGAGCTAGTGACACACACTCTTACTGGCACTGTCGACAGTTCACTACAAGAATAAATGTCCAGCGTTCATTTGTGAGGTGTCAGCCATGGCACAACTAGCTAAAAGACAGAGGAAGCCTTTGTCCGAGGACGCAAAGAAAAGAAAATGTGAATTGGAGAGGGCTCACACGTGAGTCAAAATGGGAAAGGCGTTTGAGGAATGGCGAGAGCTCAGACCTGGCAATGTTATGTATAAGTTGTATATTCATTACTCATGGTATCATTGTTTTAGTTATATAATTGGAATAATTGTTTGCTTTAGTACGCAGTTACATCTGCATGCAGGATATGTGCAGCTAGTGTCAGTGCGTAAACAAGAGCAATGTACAAATTTAGCTTGTTTCATCTGTATGCAGTAATGTTACATGTTTTAGCAGCTAGTGTCCTTTGCTGGAAATTAGCATTGCCAGTCAGTCTGTAAACGTAGCAACGAAAACTTTAGCCCGCAGTAAAGTCAGCCGGAGGCAAGATCAACTCGTGTGGAATTTCAAGGGGAATTTTGAATGTTATTTATTTACATAGTATATACTTTCAACAAGTTTGTGTTCTGATTATAGTTAGAAATGTTGGCAAACCCAAACTGCATCTACACCACCGTCATTACCAATGTCATGCCTCACAGAGCACGTACACAATATATTTACAAGATAGCTTATGTATAAGATAAAGTAAAATAACATTATCCACCTGAGACATTTTGTTGAGTAAAGTGTTCACCAGCTTTGTGAAAACAAATGTGAGCACTCAACTTAGCAGTGGGGGAGGAAGGGCGGGCATGGAGAGTGGTTGTGCATTCTCACAAGCGACCTGTAGGGGGCGCGCTACCACAAAAGTTACTAAGTTCTGTTTTAATGTCACAGGATTGGCTGTAGACCTGTTGATTAAAATGTGCTTGCCTTATCATCGAAATTAGCCGAAGTTTAAATCGATCTTTCGACTTTTGGCACAGCCCTAATACCATACTATTTTCATGAGACAAGCACTACCAGAAAAGTTACATAGTGCAACTTTAATACATACTATAATATCCATATGCATATAACTAAATCTCCATTTGTTGATTCTTCTGTTTGTTTGGCAGTTGACATTTCACTCTCCTCTCAAATGATAATACTCCTGTGCAGGGTTATCTGAATCTTGATCAAACCTTAATCAAACACAGTTACAACATTTGCCCATCAGTAGTTGTATTCTAGCAGAGTAGTACAGTCCAGTATAGTAGTACTTTATCATAGGGATGGGCGATATATCGTTATCCAGTATTGGTATCGTAGATATCGATACATATTATTTGCTATTGGTATCAGTCTATTCACCAATATTCAGTATATTCATTTTTTTTTGCGCTGTCTCATTCTCTGTGTGCCCTTTTTGAATAGACTAATGAGTCAAAATTGAAATAGAAGAGCATTATATGGTTTTATGTTTACTACAAACATGTAACAAATTATTTTATATCCCAGTAGGCTTCGCTATGGATTTTAAAAACTAAATACCGGTATAGGCAAATATCAGTTATCGGCCCAGCAGCAGGCTAAATATCAGATATAGGTGCCCCGCAAAAAATTCCATATTCCTTACTTGGTCAGCCCCAATATCCTCTAAACACTTACACCATATTCATATGCTTTTGTGCCAGTCTGCATTATTCGATAGAGCATGGAACACGTCTCTGGAATCATATAAGCATCTGCTGACTGCCTCAGCCTCAGGAAACTTAAGATAAACAGGATGATTGTGGCCACGATGATACCGAACATATCACTTTCCCTCATTATTCAACTTGACATCCCCTACTCCCTCTTTGTGTGAAAGACTGCTGAGCGCACCTCTGCTTTGACAGTTTGAAAGTGGCACCAGACTGAAGAGGTACAGAAGAATAAATAATAAATGTGTGGAGAAGTAGACCTTGAAAAGAGATGGGGGTCAAACTCCCACTGTGACAGCTGGCAGGCCACTGAAGCAGGCTGCTGATTTGCCACCACACAGCCATACATCAAAGTGCTATAGGGAACAAGCTCCGGAGGGGGCACACTATTCCATTATTGCTATAAAAACATTTGCTATATTTAGATTACAGGCTTTCAAGAAATTAAAGTTACTGTTTACTTTTGTAATGTATTCTTAATGTAAAAATGTTTATTCTTATAGGCTTGGATCTGTCACAAAGCGTAACTCGGGTTAATAGGCTCAAATGGGGCTGGGCCATATCGTATTTCAAAACTCCGGTATAATTGTGGTAGATTATATACATCGGACCAATATTTGCACTTTTTATTGTTAAAAATATCGGCAGAGCTTATATGGATATGGATTCTAAACATCGTCATCAGCCATGAAAAAACCCAAATCAGTTGATCTGTAGTAGATTATATAAACTTTGATAACTGTGCTATAATTTTCAAGCACACTGCCCGGCTGATGAAGCTAAGCAGCTAATTTATTGAGCTAACTTACGAAGTTGTTGTTGTTTTTTATACAAAGCAGCCACCTTTTTGCCGGCCTTAAAATCATGCTTCAATTGAAAAATACATGAATTCACCCTTTTGTGAGTAAAGATGTTGTTTGCAAAGTATTAAGTTTAACAGTAATTTGTGTAAAATTGATTTTTAGCTTTTAAGCCCCCTCATCAAAAACATACCTAGAGCTGTATTTTGCTTCATTCAGACTTCATTAATCCTAAATCGTTTTCTCTGAGACTTCAAAAAAAGCTCTGTTCACATTTTGTCCATTTAGTTGCATCACAGGTAAAACTCCACACTGGACTCAACTGTCAATGCATGGCTCTATTTGCATTAGGGCTGAACTATGGCGTCATTTAACTATCTTTAAATTGAGAGCGCGAAATCGAGGGTGTAGTAACTAAAAGTGAGTGGTGAAAATGTGAGAGCAAGCTCAAAACCTGTGACAGAGTGTGCATGTTTCTAACAGTGCCCAGTGACAGTGTTGGCATCTCCACACACTGTTTACCCTCCAGCGCCCTCTCTCTTTCTGCCTGCGCCTGCTTGTTTTTTTTTTTTTCCTTCATTTGGCGCCCGCTCGTTTTTTTTTTCTTCAATGAGAAATACGTCATCAAAACAAGACTTGAACAGACGATCACAGATTTAGAGAGGTTGAGAGTGGATCTCTCCTTCACTGTGGTTATCCTTGAGGTTTCTCTTTTTCCCACTGTTTTCCCACTGCATTTGATACAGTCAATCATGATCCACTACTCAGAAAACTGTACAGATATGGAATCAGGGGTGTGGCTTTCTCTTGGATCAAAAGTTATATAGAAAATAGATCACAATATGTTTACATAAATGGAGTTGATTCAGAGCTTCAAACAGTAACCTGTGGCCTCCCCCAGGGGTCAGTGTTGAGCCCTTTGCTCTTTATCCTTTATATTAATGATATATGTTTGGTTCCAAAAGCTCTGCACCTTATATTATTTGGAGATGATACAAATATAATACATTGTGGTAATGATTTAGAAACTGTAATTGAGGAGGTAGAAAAAGAACTAAAATTGCTGAAAAGCTGGTTCGACTCAAACAAATTAACTTTAAATCTAAAGAAAACTAAATACATAGTATTTACAAATCATCAAACAAATGTGAACAGGAATTTAATTATTCATAATACAGTGATAGAGCAAATAAATCAAATTAAATTTCTAGGAATAATAATCCAAAATAAGATAAGTTGGAAAAGTCACATACAATTTATGAAAACAAAATTATGTACATCTTTAGCAATTATATCAAAAGTAAAAGAATGCTTGAACGAAAAAACATTGTTCATTTTGTATAGTTCGTTGATACTTCCCTACATGACGTACGGTGTGGAGGTGTGGGGAAATACATACAAATACAAATACAAACAAATACCATTAATATTACTATTGCGCAAAAACGAGCAATGCGAGTTGTGAACAAAGCCTCTCATAGGGCTTATACAAATGAATTTTTTATCCAAAAAAACACAATGAAATTCAAGAACCTGGTAGATTACAGAATTGCACAATTTATGTATAAAATTAAGAATAAACAATTGCCATTTCATATCCAAGATCTGTTTAAAAACCGAGATAGTGCTTATAATCTTCGAGGGGATGATGTATTCAAAAAACCAAGTGTTAGAACAAATGTAAAACAGCACTGCATTTCAGTTACTGGAGTAAACTGGAACAGGTTAGATGAAGATATTAAAGATTGTAGATCTTTGAGCCGTTTTAAAAGTCTGTATAAAAAGAAAATTATAAATTCATATGGTGACATTGAATGATGAATTATGCTTTTTTCATTTTCTTAATCAAAATAAAGATGATGATGATGATGAGATATAGGCTATGCTACTGATGATACCGGGCGCTGTCAGAAACATGCGCACTTTGTCACAGGTGTTGTGCTCGCTTTCACATTTTCACCACTCACTTTTAGTTACAGCACCCTCGATTTCTGTCTACACGCTCTACTGGTCTCAAATATCAGTGCTGATACTAAAAAGTTTGGTGGATAGGGTATCAGTTCCATAATATCAGTTAAACTGATATCCCCGTTGGGCCTATTACTGTATGTAATAATCCTTTTTTCAGGCTGATTTTGGCCTAGAACATCTCATAATGTTTGAACTTCTATTTTACATGAAGCCGTTCAGTAGAAATTTGAATTATAATTAACAGCTGTATAACACAACTGGATCTCTTGTGTAATAAATTAACTTTGTTTTAAGGTGTTTGTTTTTAAGTGCCATTTTTGGTCCCTACACTTGTATTGGTTAATATCGGATATAGGCAGATATCCGATATTAATTATCAATATCGGTATCAGAACAAAAAAAAAGCTGGATTGGTGCTTCACATATCCGAATCGCTTCATTAGTCCATTTTCCCTTTATTCATTCCCAAGTTTGTGAAGTATATTTTCCAAATGTAGACATTATTTTAAGTTGGAAAAGGTGACCAAAAACATGTTTAAAAAAAGAATTAAAGCCACAAGAATGCATAATATGTGTTATTTAAACTCTGCTGCTTGCTATGGGGTAAAGAGGTGGGGCTCTGTAGTTTTGCACAGGAAATCAATTGCCCCACCCTATTTAGAATTATATATTGTTATGAGCCACTTTGCCAGGGGTGGTGGCACATAATGAAAAGATGTAAACCGGGTGTAGAACACAAATGGAAGTGAGGAGAGGTGATCAAAACGATAAATAAGA
Organism: Periophthalmodon schlosseri; assembly: GCA_000787095.1. Lineage (NCBI taxonomy): Eukaryota > Metazoa > Chordata > Actinopteri > Gobiiformes > Gobiidae > Periophthalmodon > Periophthalmodon schlosseri. Next base: position 11,411 of record JACM01017523.1, read on the forward strand.
TTTTATTTTTACAAAAATAATACTCAAAAATGTGTACAAATTAAACAACTGGATAATACAAAAATAAACTACGAATAACTGAAAAGTCGCTGCAGCGGAGGACCCACTGGTCACTGATCTAGTGGCGGCTCCAGGCTTTTATCCCCCAGCTGATTACCTGCAGGCCAGGTGCAGCTCATCAGCTGGTGGATGGAGGTGGCTTTTATCCCCAGCTGATTACCTGCAGGCCAGGTGCAGCTCATCAGCTGGTGGATGGAGGTGGATGGGTGGAGGCAAGGCCAAGAACAAAAATAGGACTAGTCCGTAACATATATCAATACAGCCTTCATAATGATTAAAATGTTAAAGACCAATACTAAGTATCAGAGTATCAGAAAAAAGCCTTGTAACGTTGTTTCATCTTCAAAAACATGCCTGAAGAGCTGAGGAGGTTTTATATGTTATCCATGTATGTATGAGTAATTTAGCAATCTCTCCCAAGCACTACTCGAATGACACTTACAGTTAGTTGTAAGATTTGTCCAATGCTCCGCCCACAAGCCTAAGTCATCCAAGCTCCCACGCGACAGTTCTCCATAAATAAACAAAAGCATGATACAAAACAATACACTGCAGCTTAACAAACCTGATGCGACGTGCTGTAATTTCATTAGCGAAATGCACGCTGATTGTGTTGTGATAGCACTGTGAAGGGGGAGTGACTTGTTACTCGTAAAAACTTTAATGAATACGAATTTAGCGTTTTCAAAACAATAAAAGGTAACATGGTGATTATTTAAATCACCATGTTACCTTTTATTGTTGTGAATGAATGTCATGAGTTAGCAATCAGTACCCAATTGAATTAAAACACCCGCTCAATGGCATATACAGAATGTGAACTTGCCGCCCCTCACTGCCTGCTGGAGACAGTGAGGGATGCTCCACTGTATGAATGGGGAACAGCCTCTTCAGCAGAGATGTTATCAGTTGCACAGGCCAAAGCTAACCTCCTCTATCTGAAAGACAAAGGACACTGAGGACACGCGTCTCAATACTGGGCATAAGCAAGAACAAATTTCCTCGCTATACTTTAACGGAGAGAGCAGTATCACCACATTCAAAGTACCTATGACAGGTTGCAGTACTCATTTTTCTAAAACACAGTTAAGATCATTA
>KN472571.1:0-64445 GCA_000787095.1 Periophthalmodon schlosseri
GCCCCGGTGTGAACGCACCATAAGGCTAACACAGTGGTTATATATGGAGGTTACTGGAATGGAGCATGTGCGTTTCTATTGCACTTTACATCAAAACTATGCAATGTTTGACGCTCTAAACGAAATTCCGTTTTCTACGATAATGACAGTACGATCTTGTCTATTGTACTGCTGCTTCTACTACCATTGCTTCTGTTGCTACTACTGTTACTGCTTCCTCCACTGCAACTACAAATAGGACTCTACTACAATTACTAAAGTATCTCCACTACTAATATTTCTACTGTCTTGTCAAAACTCTCCATCCCAGTATACAAAGCTGTTAACAAAATGCAACTTTGGGTTCATCTTTTCCAAACAGTGTCTCATGGGTGAAACTTTTAGTAATACTTCTATTTTAAATGCGTGTGTTGGTAACCCTAATGACTGAGCTGTGTAATTCCTCTCCTTGTGTTTGAGATGAATCATCGGACTGTGAAAAGTACTATTTAAGTGGCCTATTATGACTGGTCATTCACTGGTGATGTGAGCCCTTTATATAGGTGTATAGACAGTGCAATGAGTGAGTCTCCATCTTTCAGATAAATGTTGCCGCGGTAATGACACAATCAAGTCTCTGAGGTATTTTGTGGGTCAGGGGAGAGGAGCGAGGACTCTTAAGGGACAGTTAAGGGACATGCAGGCCTGTCAAAATAATAGCCATATCAACTAACGCTGTGTTCACTCGTACAAACACAGCAAATGATAACCGGGACTGAACTAGGACTAACTTAGAACTAAAACCAGAACTAGACCAGAACTAAACCAGGTCTACATCACATCCAAACTGTGGCCAAATTTAGATGACCATAGACTGTATAAGAAGTGGACTAAGGGAGTGTGACGTCACCCATAGCATAGCATTCCAGTCAAATGAAGCATGAAGCAAATGAGCAGGCACTTAGCAACGCTGTCAATCAAACCTCTTGCTACTGCCAGCGGGAGCAACCTCGGGGAAAGAAGGTGCCTGATTTGTCTGTTATTAATGTTCATATCTTAAGTTACAGACACAATAGTGAAATAAAAATACCAGGATCATGTAGAGCACTTCAACACAAACATTCTAAGGCCAAAAATGACGAGACTCACTGCAGCAGTTACGGAGAGAGGGGTGACAGTTTTCTAATGTAAAATGAATTGGAGCCAGAGTCAATAGAGCTGGAAGTGCGCCCATGCTTACTTCCTACTTGGAAAGCAGTGGGTTATGTCCATTTATGTGTACAATCTATGGTGTGAACATAGCTCACTATTTATATGTACTGTTATTTACGCTAGTGAGACACTTTTTCTTATACATGTGGAGTATCAAATAATTAACTTCTAATTAATACTGATTTATTGCAAAATATAATTTCATGTGTTAGTGTCATTGTAGTTAGCTCCTCCCTTCAGACGGATATAAAGCACTTTCAGAGTCCTGTCAGAACAGAAGAAGCCTCATGGATAATTGGCAAAACATATTCACGTAGACATAATGTTTCTTTATGCTGTTTATTTATCTATATATTTATGTCATTATACATTTTTTCTGTCCCAAAGCCTGACAGCTGTAGCTTAAAATGGGCATGGGGAGAGGGGAGAGACATTCGGCATTACACCACTGGCGAGCTCTGTTTGAGATATGGTTATGCTCATTTAGAAACAGCAATAATTAGTTATTGTTCAATATGTGAAAGCTGGAACAATATATTTTGGGGCTTAAAATTTATTGTGTGTACAATTTCTGTGTAAAAGTAGGGAAATTTGGGGTATTTTAGTTGTAAGACGATAAGATTAGAGCTGTAGAGGGGTGAAAAAGTAACTTCTGTGGCTAATTATTGCTTCAATCTGCTTTTAATTTGTTGCAGCTCATTTCACTTAATGATACTGCCTATTTAAAATAGTTTACTGGGATTATCTTGCATTATTGTTATTGTATCAGTGGCAGAAAGTACTGTCAATATCATCGTTTATTGCAGTAGCAATACATTGTGCTTCAAAATGTGTTATTGTGACAGGCCAAATCTCATATGTATCTCATGTATATGTTTGTATATGTAAATGTAGCATACTTCAAAACCAGTGATGTGACGTTCATGAACAAGTTGGCTCTTTTGAACGGATCCTTAACGTGAACGGTTGGATTCAGGTCTCATTTTTTAAAAGAGTCTTTTAAAAGAATCTTTTTCTGTCTAATTTGTATGCATTTTTACACTGATTAACCCTGAACCCACACAAAAATCAGCACAGAAGCAGAGCATGCGACACGAGTGAGAGATTTGCGAACAACAAAACATATTTGACATCATAATAACAGTTCACAATTATTATTATTGTAGTGCAACATTTTATTTAGATTATGCATTATCTGAAAGGGTAAACACACTCCCACTCTCAGTTTGAACCAACACAGTTAAGCCTTGGTAATTTCTCTCTGTGATTAGTTTATTGTTAAAATGAGTTCTCACTTTGGCTTCTGTCATATAAATAAATAATAATAGTAATAGTAAGAGCCAGTCTTTTGTACGGCTCTTTGAAATGAACAGATCCAAAAGATTCGGATCCCTTAAAAGAGCTGAAAGTCTCATTACTATTCAAAAGTTGAAAATGTGTTACACGTCCATACAATTGTCCTGTATTTCATTACCGATTCTGTGTTGTCTGTGTTAGAGAATTAGGCTTATTCAGCTCAATTGGTTTCAGCGCCCGCACAGTTTGAGCCAATGCCACTGCTTAGCGAGAGGACAAACTGTGTGAGACTCGGGATTCTCACGTTGTGTTAATTAGATGAGGCACTGATATCTGCTGATACGAGTGCAGACCGGGCCACTTCTCACAGCTAACGGGGAACGGCAGGGACACAAGGAGATACGGAGCTGTGCTAGTATCTGCCTCCAAGACAGTATTGTGCCGTAGAATTGTCATACCGAAGATATATGGTCGCTTTGCGTCTAGTTGTGAGTTGTTTTGCTTTAAAAGACAATATAGATTCCTTTTGTCTTCCCTTGGTTTAATAGTACAGTACAGCGCAGTATTGTTTAGTACTTCAATTGAGTTTTGTGAAAACTCTCCCAGTGATTTGTGTACAATTATCAAACGTAAGAAAGTGGTTTCCTTTTTTTTTGTTTTTTTCTTTACTGTGGATGAAAATTTCCACGGAGACAAGCAGGTGGCAGGACCTCCACTGGATTAGAAAAAATTGCATTGTGTAGCTTTTTTTTTTTTTATTATTATTATTTTATTTTGCAAACATCAATATTAACAACATGGAGTGCATATTTATAAGTAAGAAAAGAACATTAAGTGGATATAGATCATATCTTTCCAATAATAATAATAATAATAATAATAATAATAATAATAATCAGAGGCAAAATAGAATCAGTTTCTATTGATAATTTCAACAAAACACACAAAAAATAAAAAGAGACTAATATTGACCAAATCCATCTTTTTTACCTTTTAACCTTATATAATGTATTAGGTAGCACTAAGACATGTGTCACTTAATAAAATCAGTATGTTTTTGTATCTGTAGAATTCATTTGTATAATACAGAAATATGTCCTCTGCATTTGACCCATCCTTCAATGCCACTGGGACAACCTGCCAGGAGCACTCGGTGATTACCTTGCCTAACTGAAGGACCGGCTTATCATTTGCATGGGTTGAATGAAGTAAACAACAAAAATACTCACCCAACTGTCAAAAAAGTAGCACAAAGTTGAGTTAGAACTTTTTTTTGCGTCTGTGATGACCCTATCAATAACTTGTATCCGGTCCTCAGATGTCTCTCTGCGCTGATAAATGGACTGAAAGTGGAGCTGCTATTGGATACTGAGACTGGGACAAGCCTTTTGCAGCCTGTATCGTCTTTATTGCCCGAGGAGGCAGTTTTGATGAAAATACTTCACAATGAGTGACACAACAGTGACAGTTTGAGGCTAAGTACGGGTCCAATTACTGCTTATAAGGGAAGGCTCTGCTCTTTTTGCCAAGACTATACTTTTTGCAAATGATGACAGAGAGGATTTCAAAGTCCATCATGTCTTTTAATGACAGATTGCGACTCCACTGGGACTACAGAGAAATTTGTTGTGTTTTTAGAGGATTGGCTTTATTCTGCCAGCTGGCATAATAAGTGCGCTTCGAGGAATATAGATGAGGATTTTGTTTTCGCACGCTGCTGCTACGTTCTTGGAGATGAACCATTTTGAAGACTTTAGGAAAACTTCATACAGGGTTTTGTAATGCGCTCCAAGCTTACACTTTTTACACAACTCTGAACCAAATACCAGAGAATTATATCATTATATTTATATTTATGTTACATTTATATAAGTTAAATTAATCAGAAATGCTACATACTCTTTCGTTGCTAGAGTTACATTTAACTCTAGCAACTCTAGCTTTCTGATTTTTCCATTTACATAATAGCTACTCTCAAAATGGCTGAAAATAGTGTTTTCATTTTTAAACCTTACAAACAGAATTAGGTTTATTTATTCCCAAATAGAAATTATAGTAGTTAAAGCCATGCATTGCTGACAAGAAGAACTAATTATCAATAGTAAAATGGGTTTCAGAATGATGACAAATTAGGATCATTGCTATACTAATTATTGTATTTTGTTTTGAATGGTGAATAGTCCTCAAAATGTTGCCTATAACTGGAAGCCATGAATTATCAATGTCAGTTTTTCAAGTTAAACAAATACAATGAGTCTGTCTTCAACTAAATCCCAAGTGAAAATAAAAATAAGCATACAATGCAATACATTTTCATTATATTAAGCATTTACATTTTATGGTATTAAGTATTAAGTATAGTATTAGTAAGTTGTTTTGGTGACCTTGCACATTTCTGAAATGTGAATGTTCATTAGTTTCAAAGTGATAAAAATTTTGATTGTTGCAATATTCTGTATCTTTAAAACTGTAAAAAGTCCTAAAAACGGCACCACTAACAAGGAAGTGAAACTCTTGAATAAATCAAAATGCCATTCTGTTCATTCTTGCTTTCTTGTTTTTCTAGATCGTACACAGGACCTCGGTGCCCAGTGCGTTGGCTGTGGACTGGATTGGGAAGAATCTTTACTGGTGTGACGCTGAGAGGAAAACTCTGGAGGTGTCCAAAGCTAATGGTCTCTACCCCACAGTGCTCATCAGCTCTGGGCTCAAAAACCCTACAGACCTCGCCCTGGACCCTCAGACTGGGTACTCAGTGTTCACTCATATCACAGTAACATAATACTCTGTTGTTCAATATGTTTGGCAAGTAATACTAAAGCTATCACTTTTGGCTTTATTCATTTGTTACATATTTTATTGTGAGCCAAGTTTGGCAACAAATAATAACAAGGCTGGATTAAAGGAGCACTGTGTCATTTGATTGATGGAGGGTTTGCCACCAGTTGACAATAGTTTGCTTGGACCATTTCACAGTATGGCATTAAAATTATCTATCTTCCATTTATGGTAAATGGTCACATTTTTGTATTGCACTTTTCCACCTTCAAGGCACCAAGGAACCACTCACCCATTCACACACATTCGTACCCCAGTGTATGCAGACAGTGGTGGGGGGGAGGGGTATTTAGTGTCTTGCCCAAGGACACAACGACAGAAGTCATCTGTGGAAGATGGAATCGGTCCGCCGACCTGTGGGTCAGTGGATCTGACCGCTCAACCGGTGATGTTTATGTTGAGACCGGGATTCAAACCGCCAACCTTCGGAGCAGTGGGCACACATTTTATTGCTCAAAAACATCTTACTTTGAGCGAGCCACCTTCTCCACAGATCTGACCCATCTTGGCCTTTATGTGTCTACTGCTTGTTTCCATGGAGATAAATAAGTTAAATTCCACACTGTGGGGTGTTCCAGCCAAAGCACTGATACCTGCATTGAGACAAACAGGTGACAAACTCCCCACCAGAAATTTGATATATTGTTCTTTTAAGTTACATCATATTCTAAAGCTGTATAGCCTACTTCAATGGATAAAGTGAAGTAGGTAGGCTCTGTTTACTGGTCCATGGTACCTGGAGGTGAATGTGAAAACATAATCCATACAATTTATAGAACTATTCCACTGCTTGAGGCTAGAATCACAATTTTCAAATTCTTAACATGGGTGTCTTCACAAATTCTTAAATCCAGCTTTCATTTTAGGGATTCTACTCTTCTACCAGTGTTCATTTGAATTCTTACCACGTTTAAACCCCTTTATCTTCCCTCTCCTTGTGCTAGGTTTGTCTTCTGGGTGGACTGCTGCGAGCCTGCTTACATTGGGCGCATTGGCATGGATGGAAGGGGCCAGACGGTTATCATTGACACAGAGCTGCTCAGCCCCACTGCCCTCACCATTGATTACACCAACAAGAGGCTGTACTGGGCCGACGACAACCACATCCTCTTCTCAAACATGGATGGATCCCAAAGACACAAAGGTGAGTCAATGCCAGTCCTTACATTCAAACTTTGCTGCATTATATTTGAACATATACTGCAAGTTGTATAGAGTTGTATCTTGGCGTTTATTTAAAGTATGGACAAATTATTTGTAAGAGGTCTTTTATTTGGTTTGCAATATTTATTTTGTCAGGTAATCCAAATAATTTGTTCATCTACTTACCATATGCTGTATATTTCATAAAACATTTTTAAGTCTATTTTGTGTTACTACATTTCTGTTTCTGTTTCTGACCTACCAAGTCATTATTTTCATAGTTTGCATAAACTGAATAACAATAGTGGAAAGGTGTTGGTCTTAAAACCAATACATGTTGTCCAATTCCCAAAGAAGTCTTCCAAATATTCTTAACTTGCTTCATTCAGTCAAATACACACATTGTTAAGTGAACAGCAGTAGCATTTAAAACGTTCCATTTAATTCAGAGATTCAGTTATAGTACAGCCTTTATCACATTCAAACTAACTTTTCATACAATTTTGTTTTTTGTTCTCAGTGTCCTATGATCATATCCAGGGAGTGATGGCTCTGACTCTGTTTGAAGACTTTGTTTACTGGACCGACGGAAAGTCCAAATCTCTGCGCCGTGCTCACAAGACGACCGGAGCTCAGGGAATGGAGCTCCTCAACTCCTGGCAGGCCATCAAATCCATCAAGGTCTACCACTCCCTGCGCCAGCCCGAAGGTACAAGGCCCATCTGGCACTGCACAGACCCAATCCTTCCTGTCCCGCTGTAGTTACCCTGGCTACTCTTTACCCCACTAAGAAGCAAATGATTTGTGTAATTCGTACTGAGCTGCACCCCTTGTCCTTTTTTGTCCTACTCCGCAGTTCCCAAACACCAATGTCAGATCGCAAATGGAGGATGCAGCCACCTGTGTCTGCTGTCCCCCGGTGGAGAACACAAATGCGCCTGTCCAACTAATTTTTACTTGGCCGCCGACAATAAAACCTGTCTCTCCAACTGCACTTCCAGCCAGGTAAGTGAGATTGCTCTTCACTGTGAAGTCTAGAGCCATCAGGCAAGAGATTTTCCCCACTTCCTTAAAATAATAATTGTTATTGACTAATTTAGTTAATCAAATTGTTTTTTTTTTACTATATACATATATATATATATATATCATGTTTATTTTTTTTATTTATTTTTTAAACAAAATAGTTTAGACCTCCACAAACACATTACAAAAAATAAGCTATTAAAGGTCCTATATTACACAAAATTTAAGACATGTTATAATGTTGTTACCAAAAACATACCTGGAGTTGTGTTTTGTTTCATTCACACATGTTTGACTAATCCTTTATTATTAGTCTGTCTACATCTCCAAAGCTCAAAATGCTCTGTTTCACCTTGTGATTCCATGAAGAGGTAGTTTTCAAGTTAACAGCTACCTTTTACCTTTTGTTTAGTAGAGATTGCAAATTCCAGGGCTGAAATCATCTAAATGCTTCACGTGAAGGTGTATGGAGTTTAAAAACGCAGTGGAGCACTTCCTGTATTACCGCATGACATCACAAGGAGGCACAGAGTGTTTTCTGTTTGAGAGAAGAAAAGCCTAAATATGCAGGATTTGTGTTTTAAACGTGTGCATGAAACAAAACACAACTCCAGGTATATTTTTGATGAGGAAACATTATAACATAGATCAGAAAACAGCATAATATGGGCCCTTTAGGTAAATATATGATTAGTTTAGTATTGCAGCCTTATCCCAGAGGATATGATTACATATTATATTGCAAATCTACATGCATAAGCCATACTTGTCAGAAAAAAATGCTACCAGATAATATTTAAAATCCTTCAGCCCCATGTAGTGGTTAAAATTCCCAGAATGTTTGCTTGCTGCAGTTCAAACATACAGCTCCTCTTCTGTCTGTGGTCAGTCATTTTCTCTTTAAGACAAATCGCTTTGGTCTTTTACCACTGCGCTCTCTCTTCTGACATATGTTGCCAGTTGTGAGACACCTTTCGCATTGATTTAGACTTGACTTTGAAGGAGGTTGAAGCGAAAATGAAAATCTGTGTGTTTATGTTGACTTCAAATGTGGTTTTCTCTCTGTAATAGTTTCGCTGTGGGACTGACGAATGCATCCCGTTCTGGTGGAAATGTGACACGGTGGACGACTGCGGGGACGGATCAGACGAACCCGCTGACTGCCGTGAGTGCTGTGTTGTTGCAAATGTGACCTTTACAAACACAATGACTTCAACAATAGCTCTATATTTTTAGAAGTTTTCTGTCACAAATAAGGGTGGGGTGAGGCACAATTCCCACAAGACATAGGACTGGGCTGTCTTGCTGATGACCGAACAACAATGAAATCTGATTCTCAAGTATTTGACTAGTTTTATGAAATTAAACCACATTAAAAAGAAAAAAAGAAAATAGGTTTATTTTTTGGAGTATAGATCAAAAGGAAATTATTTATTTTGTCTTGTCTTGTCTTATGTTGTCTAAAATTCTCACAATTATTACTTTGTTGTTCTTACGATTATGACCTAAATATTCACAATTATTGATAAACGGAATAAGCTTAGCGACCTTAGCTGTGAGTGACGCACTGTGAATTTAACCTTTACACTAGGCAAATTTAGTTCAGAATAACTCTATATTTTTACTATATATATATTTTTTTTATTAGAAGTTTACTGTAGCTTGAATACATATTATCACATGACACCCACAGCTGTCATAAATGTGTTGTTATGAACCAAAAGATATTGTTTGCTGTTTTGATTTAGCTTGTGAAACATTTTGCTCTCTCTCCATATGGTGGGAGTATATTGGGGTCAGATCAACGCAAACAATTGGTTTACTCAAAATGAACAAACCTTGCCGAGTGCCGTGTGAGATTTAAGCCAAAAAATAATAATTAAAACAAAAGCTTTTATGTTTTTATGTGTTTATTGCAAACAAGAAAAAAAACAAAACAAACAAATAAAAAACTTGAAAACATATATCACTGGCAGCAAGCTTGCCTCTTCACAAACCTGGCTTGTATCTTGGGCTGGTGGAAGGCATGCTATTTGCCTGTCTCCATAGAGATGTTATTGCTTTGCCTGGAATGTTCCATAGAAAGGCAAAAAAAAACTATCTCCATGGAGATACAGGTGATATGCCCAACACCAGGAATCTTCTGATTTAATTGACAGAACTATTCAGATTGCGCATAAAACATTGAACCTTGAATAACTCCTAATACAGTATGTGCTCCCGCAAAGGGTTAAGTTCTGGCTGTTCTTTGCTCCTGTGGTGATTTTGATTGTCTTTTTTACAGCTGAATTCAAATGTCAGCCAGGCCGTTTCCAGTGCGGCACAGGGCTCTGTGCTCTGCCTCCTTTTATCTGTGATGGAGAGAACGACTGTGGCGACAACTCAGACGAAGCTAACTGCGGTACGGGCCGTGCCATTCTCAATGTCTGATAAGCACAATTACAGTACAAATCATTAATAAACACAGAGTTCTTATTTACACTGGTGCTGTACATTGGTTTATCTTCTACATAAATATGCACTAAATAAAACTGGATTTTTACAGCCATCTTTTTCCCAAGCCAAACAAAACCATCACCTTTTTGTGACACGATTAAACATTTGGTCAAATAATTTATATTACTGTAATTACTAAAAGATCCTTTTTTCCCATAGCTAGTTTTTCATGGGTTTGAGGCAGTCCTGATTTGGAAGACCTTGGGAGGTGACTATGTAACATTAGCAGTGTAAACAGGGATATTCTTTACAGATCAATACAGAGACATTGAGGTAATCTAAATGATGAATGTGATCATTGTTGTTAAATATATGGATAATATATCAAGTATAAACTTTCTCTTGTGTTTGATGCACCACATAAGTATGCTTAGAACAAACCTGCTTCCACTTTGTGATTCAAGCAAAGTAACCCAATACGTCTTTGTCAAGCCATTGAACAAAACACGGAGCAACATCCACCATTTTCACTGTAGAATTACCAATGGTTCAGACCCAATGGTTCAGACCCAACAAGCTGAAGGAGACTTTTAAAGTGGATTTACTCATTACTTAATCTAGATCTTTGGACTTGTTTCAATGTATTTCAGTTTTTTGTCTTTAATTTCAAGAAGAAAACAAATCCATCAGTAGACTTCAATGATTTGTCCTAGTGTGAGTGTACCTTTTGACTACAACACTTATTCTTCCATGCAAAGATGATTTTGATTAAATACCTTGAAATAAATGTAAACATTTTGACGAAACAAATTGAACATAGTCAACACATCTCAAATCACGATTAATATTCTAGACTCAAGTCATTCTAAAGGTACTGTACCTGATTTTTACTGTCTTAAAAATGTGAAAAACAGAAGTATTTCATTTTAAACGTTTGCTCGTTTCCTCATTTAACCTATCCATTCCATCCATTCCGAGCATTCTAATTATTCACCGTGATGAGTTTTACAAGTTTCAGAGACCAGAGCAGAGTAATGCTAACAACAACTAGCATGCTAACCACGCACTTCCTGATTGCCGGACAATAAAACACTTTAAAGTTAGATTCAGTCAGCACCCAGCTGCTTATACAATATATCTGAACTGGAGCAATACAAATTCTGCTCAGATACATGGGAAAAAACAGGAACAGGGCCTTTACAGTGTATGAAATGACAGTAAGATAAATGCAGACACATGGACACATAATCCCACACAGGAAGTGTCAGTAATCTGCCGGTGCCAGCTCTATGTGTTAGTGCACCTTTATTTTCACACGTATTGATCCAGGCCTTGCTTTTCTTTCACAGAGACTTACATCTGCTTGTCGGGTCAGTTCAAGTGCACCAGAAAACAGAAATGTATCCCTCTTAACCTGCGCTGCAACGGCCAGGATGACTGCGGAGACGGAGAAGATGAGACGGATTGCCGTAAGTCACTGTCTCGGCATCACCCCTCGGGGCTTTTAGGCTTTTAGCTGTGGATGAATGTGAATGCTGTCTTTTGATCAGGTTGCCCACACTGTCTACATAGTCTAATGTTACTGCATCCTGTATTATGTTAAAGATACACAATAATATACTCTTGATAATAATCTGTTTTTGAGTGGAGTGAGGAAGCAAGAATTTTTTAGTCAAGGTTAAGAATTTGAGGAAATTTGGCAAGAAAAAAGTTGACTAGGTGATTTCTAGATGCAATATATAACCATAAAGGTACACTATGTAATATTTCTGGTGGAGAGTCTGCCAACTGCCTCTGTCTTTAGAGTTTTTTGTTTTTTTTCTCTGTAACAGTGTTACTTATTTAACAGTCATTAAATGTTTCTATCTCCATGGAAACCCCAGGCTAAGTTACAGGTCATATCTATGGAGTGTCAACACCGCTCACAGTATGAATGCATGTTTTTCCAAGGTATTTTTGAGCAATAAAAACAATTACATGCAAGTTAGATAAGGTTAATGCCACACAGTGGAACATTAAAGACAGAGCAATAACATTTCCATGGACAAACAGGTGGTGGACTCCCCATCAAAAAACTGATATAGTGCAACTACTTGGCCATTTTTGTACAATAGCCATGTACTTTGGTTGCACGACATATGAGCTGCCAGCCTCATTGGAAAGTCTATTCATGAATTGTACAGTTTGCTGAATGTATCTCTGTTCAATTCTCATTTCAAACTAACTACTAATTACTGTGTTACCTAATTAAGGCTGGCAATATCATTAAATAAAATTAAAAGAAGGAAGCAATCTAGCAAACTTCTCTAGGTCAAATCAAAGGTTCTTGTGTCAAAATACATCTGAATAAGTTTCTATTTAGATACTTATAACACTGCATATCCACGCTCATAACATTATACCTAATTATAACCCCCCAACCCCCCACCCTCTTTTCAGTTGCTTTTCTTGCACTATCCCTGTTTGTTCTTTGTTTTCCCCTAAAAGCTCATTATCAACTTCACTAATTTAACTGGGTCACCTGTATCTTTTGACAATAGGCCCATTAGCAGTACACAGACACCACTTCCTATTGAAGCCGCAGTCCTTGTTGGAGCCTGTTCCTGCCGAATGGGGATTAGATATTGAATCAGTGCCAGGATAAGAACAGATTTCAGTGCCATGATGTAACTCATCAGAATATCACACCCCATTCAAGGAGCGAAGACGGCTGCATTTGTCTTGCATGTGATTGCAGAATAGCTCAAAGTAAGAGAGGGAGGGAGCGCAGTGCAAGGAAAGTAAGTAGAAGAAAGACTAGCCTTAAAAGAAATGTTTGAAAATGGTTTAATTAAAGCGCATCTTAATTAATTCCACCATTATAATAAGTCTGGTTGTGATTGGACACAGTTTCCAATGGTCTTTATGATAAACGCCTCAGCACTGAAATTAAAATGCTAGCTGCTGTAGCAATGTGGTTTTACAATGATCAGACACTGAGACTTGGTCTAATGAAACAGTAATGGGATATGAGGACGCCTTAAGTGCTATATACAGGACAAAGGCTTTAATCACTACAGCTTATGTCTGGTTGTTTTTGTTACAATTAGACACAAATTTGACTGGCAATGCTATAGGTCCGACAGCTTTTCATTTATTATTCATTTGATAATTGTTGGTTTATATTAAATATTTGTGAGTGTTATCATGATATTAAAATTTCAAACTAGATTTTGAAACTAGGGAAAGGCTTCAATACCCACGACACTACCACAGTGATTATAAAAATAAAATACAATAAAATAAATAAATGAATAATACAACACAACCTCAGTGTATCTTCTTTACATTACCAGGTGGTCTTATAGGAGTTCTGATCTTGACCAAGACCATGTAGACAGTGGTGTAGCTGTGCTTTAAGTGACTTGGTAGTGAATATAGTTATATTCTAGAAGTTTGAGGTCACTGGATACTGTGGCTATATCACGCATGTCCTTGTAGCCTGCAGAACAACACACATAGTAGAAGAGGATGGTACACACAGGTCAAGGTCTATATGCATGGGAACTCTGAGCACTTGTAGGCATTATATAAGAAAATATAATGTTTTTTTTATTATTCTTTTTTGCAGTTGTTGAAGAAATTTCAGTTAAAAATAAGATCTATTATTATTTAAAAGTGGATTATGTAACTTTTTTGGGACTTTTTTGCTTGCTTCATGGTGATGCCATAGCTTTGCCTGGAATTTTCCACAGTTTGACACTAAACTTGACACTAAATCTGTCTTGTATTTTCATGTATAGTTGTTTTTTATTGCTTAAAGGCATACCTAAAAAAAAAAGAAACATGCATTCTCACTGTGGGCAGGCTCCCCTCTCCACAGATGTGACGAAGCTGGTCTGGCGACGTCACTTGCTTTTCTCCATGGAGATAGATTTTAATTTAATTCCATGCTTCCATGCAAAGAGGCAAGCAAAAATTTAAAATGAACAGTCTCTACCTCTGTCAGTTTTCAAGTACTAAAATATTTCCAACTGGAATGAACTATCTATTGTTGATTTTCAGATTCTAGAATGGGATTTTATCATACTCTCAGATGAGGGGCAAGGACCTTATTTACCTATTGATAACATGGTATTTTCATAATAAATATCCAAAAGGTAAACTCACAAATGTTGAACCTGATAATGTCTTTTGGTGACTAGAACCTAGAGCTCACCGTATTACAACAAAAATCTGCATTTTAACAATACCAATTTTACTCGCCCCCCATCTGTATTAAAATCATTGGCCTGTGTGACGATGTCTGAAACCCAGTAATATATCCCTTTATTTGCAGCTGAGAGCACCTGTTCTCCAGACCAGTTCCAGTGTAAAGCCTCCATGCACTGTATTTCCAAATTGTGGGTCTGTGATGAAGACCCAGACTGCGCTGACGGCTCCGACGAAGCTAACTGCGGTGAGTTGTGCCACATAATTAACCATAAATTAGCCCAGTTTAGACATCACTATTCTTTTCACAAAACGCCTGATTTATTCTGCAACCATTTCCCACTTGGCTTGTCTCAGACTCGATGGACTGCATCTAAAGAGAGTTTATTCCTTGTTTTTGGTGGAGGAGGGCAGGATATTTTGAAGGACAGCTTAGCATTATTATCTCAGGTTTCTGGCATTTTAGGAGATGACAGTCCAATCTTCAAAAAGGCACTTGAGACACCCCCCACCTCCACTTCCACCACCCACACTGCCTCCCACCCTCACAAACTCATAGTAACAAATTGAGTTTAGGTCAAAGCCACTATTACTGCAACAAATAAACAACCTTGGAGACTTTTTTCAGTTGAAGCTAACAGTGAGAACTTTCAATCACTGCTCACGGGAAGTATGTACGATTCATTAACAAGTATGAAGTAAAATAGTACTAACATTACTACTAACTACACTTATTGCTTTATACTGATGCTACAGTGGATGTGTCTGCTACTACTATTACAATGTCATTTTCTAACAATGTACAAACAAAACTATAACTTTAATCGTAAAACTATTCGTCTATAAAATTCTTCTTAATGTAAACACATGATTGATTCTACAGTGAAAACAAGTGTGTACTTGCAGTGTTATCAGTGTTATGATTATTATCTCTTGTTACTTCTACTACTACTACTACTACTACTACTACTACTACTACTACTGATGTTTTTAATATAACCACTACTGCAGCTAATTTTACAACTTATGCCACTGAGGTAAAATTGCATGGCGTAGAGTGAAAAACAAACAATTTTTCCTACTTAAAATATAATATCGCTCCAAGTGCGACTCTTGTATTGGACCGGTTTTGTTGCGGTGTGACACTCGCATTCAGAGTGGTGCTGTGCTGTTGCAGTCATCGCCTTTGAAGCTGCAAGTGCGAGATCTCATGTTCACGTGATATCTATTCATTTATTAAGGGAAAAAGCTGTGGTCAGCTCCGGCGTCCGGCAAAAATAGACTCCCAACGGAATTAGTGTGGAGCTCCGCGGCACCTCTGCCGGCACCACCGCACTGCACGGCATGCGGTCTGAGCTCCACTCGCTACTTTTAATTATACAGAATACTTACGGCCACAGGACAGGAGATGCACTGCATGCAGTCTGAGCCCGGGGTTAAAACCACTGCACTTAGCCACACTCTTGTAAAAGCCCAATATAAAAGACAGGGAGTAGATATTATTATTTTATATATATATCTGTTTTTGTTTGTTGTTGTTTATGTGAAGCACTTTGGGCAGCTTAAATTGTATTTTAATGTGCTATATAAATACAGTTGAATTGAATTGAATATGTCCAGTTTAATTATTTATACGTATTTGTATGAAAATTACTTTCTATCAGTGTTACAAAGCTTCATGTTGTCAGAGATAGCAATGGAATGGTCAGTCATCATATCAAACTGAAGCCTTTTAGTCTGATTTAGGCTATTCCTCATATTATCAGCCATCAGATATGTTTCCAAATGTGGATGTAGCCTGCCAGGCGCTTTGTCGACCGTGCTCTGTTCAGTTGTTCCTTTCGTCAGTTCCTCTTTTGTCTTTAAATCGCTCACAACATAAAATGAAAAAATTAAATGTCTGAATTCAAAGCGCTGGTTCCGAGCTGTCTCTTTTCCTCTTCTGAGAATGGCTGCCTTTCATCACGCCTTCAATTTTTAATTTGCCGTTGGGCCTGAATAGATATTTTGTGATTCTGCTCCTAACCTAGACAGGCGGATAAATAGATAATTGTAATGTGTGTGTATGTTGACTGCGTGGTGGACCAAAGTGAGACATGCTCCATCTGTTAATGCTTTTTGTAGGATTTGGTCAGCTAGGGACAGAGACAGGTAGCAGCTTTGTACAAGTTACTCACTACAGTAGTTACTAGTTGTATTGTTCATGGGTTTCAGTTCCCTGTTTAGAGGGGACATTTTGAGGACTTATGACCATTCGCTGTGATGAAAAGATAAATCGTTATGTTTTTGAATTTCTATGCCAGCTGTGCTAATTTATTCATCACTCTGAAACCCATAGATAGATGCATAGGTCAGATGCATATCAAATAAAAGAAAAAGACAATATAACAATATTGTTACTGTTATAATGTAAAAAGAAGGGTACATATACATATACCTCTAATAACACAATCGCCTCACCTTCAAATTTAACCACCCAGAGTAGGACTAAAGTGGGTGGAGGCTTGTACCACCACTGTCTAGAAAACTGTTATAAACAAATTCTAACCTGTAACCTTTTTGGTACATTTAGAAAAAGTCAAAGTAATCATAGTAATCTTATACAGAGTTTCCCCTAGGTCTACCAGTTATCATTTTGACGACAGGTGATTAGCGCTACATAATTTGTTTGGCAGGGTAGGGGGCGCTGTTGGGGGAGGAGGGTGGGGCTCTGCCAATATAATGGCAGGGGAAACACTGCCTACAGTAGAGGTAATATTAGAATTTGCAGCATTGTATATGTTGTATATAGTAGTTGTAGCAGTAACTAACAGTTGTAGCTTGCATCTGCTGCTGTTAGGAACGGAGTAGCGGTAAATAATATAAAATCAGTTTTGCGGTCCAGTTTTATTTAATACATCCGTTACACTACTTAGATTTGTGGAAAAAAGTAATATATCAAGGATTTCATATGTAAAGGCTCCCTATGGCTAAATAAGTAAAACATTTTTCAGACAAATAC
Source organism: Periophthalmodon schlosseri (assembly GCA_000787095.1). Taxonomy (NCBI): domain Eukaryota; kingdom Metazoa; phylum Chordata; class Actinopteri; order Gobiiformes; family Gobiidae; genus Periophthalmodon; species Periophthalmodon schlosseri. The sequence goes on from KN472571.1 coordinate 17,123, forward strand.
ATTTAAAATGTAGTTTACATCTTTGTCTTAATGCCCAGAAGGCTTTTTCTTCTCTCTGTTCCCTGAGTACTGTCTGCCAGGTGTTGTGAGTGACACTGGAAGGATAATAGCAGTTGTTAGTGTGTGCCTTGCATATAACAGCCTTTTAAGTGGCATTAAAAGACAGTATCTGCTTTGATGCTTGATGTTTCATGTTCCAAAAAAATCTCTTTGTACTTTGGTTACGCTAATCGTGAGCAGAGGGACGCGGAATCAGCCACTATAAGACCAGGCCAGAGCTTGATAATAAAACTAGGGCAAACCAAGACCAAACAATGCCTTAACTGTGACTAAATAGCTTTTGCAAAGAACTGGAACCTACATCTTGAGAGTCACTGTCCTACCCCATTCTTCATATGGGTACTAATTGACAAACGAATCAGGACTAAACCAGGGACCAAGATTATAACAAACCAAAGGGCTCTCCCCTAGACTAAAGACTACATGGTTATACATCTTAAGAAGCACTATGAAATGGTGCTGGCTGATGTCCAATCTCATTTGATCTGGGAAGCTAAGCAGATTTGGGCGTGGTTAGTACTTGAACAGGGGACCACTTGGAATATCATGTGCCACAGCAGCAGTAGCTCTAGTGCAAACTGCTGTTGTGTCCTTAGGCAAGACACGCCGATCTTGCCTATGTATGAATGTGGTGTGACAGCTGTGACTACAAGCAGCTTACCATCACAGAATATGAAATGAATGGATAATGCACTAAATTGTAAAGCATCTGGAAAAGTGCTAAATCAGACTAATGTGTAAGTCCTGGTTTAGATCCCACTTGGCACTATTGATGTCCTTGTATTGTTTTGTTATTTTGTTCTGTTTTTCCTAATTAAGCCTTGGTATACATTGGCACTTTGTTTCAACATCTCTCACAGTGTTAAGGCTTCACTGCAGAAATTCCCACTTTGAATTACCACCGAGTCTTTAGGAAGTTTTTTTCTTGTTAGCGTCGTAACAAGGTCTGACTTAACAGGGGAGTAGAGAGTCCATCTTTGCAGCGTCACATCTTTTATATGCTCTAAGTGACTGAGCTACTTCCTAATGAATCTCTTCTTGTCCCCGACCATGCTACTCACTCGTTCCCTCCCGATCGGCGCCTCCTGTTGTCACGTTGGAAAGACATCCAGGCCAAATACACTACCCCCCCCCCTCTCTCCCTACCTTGGCCATTATCCCTGATGGTGTCTGCTGGTATTTTTAAAAGGAGCTTTCAGCCCGACTTTGAAAAGCCATCTGACAGAGCAGCCTAGTGCGAGTATCAAACCATCTCATGCTCTTTCTGCCTGGCACAAATGGATGGAATGACACTACAACAGAAAGCCTTATGTGTTAAATGCTATGGCTGCACTTAGCTAATTAGCATATAAGATATAGGCCTATGTTTTCAGATTCCATTTATGTGCAACATTTTTAAGACTTTTTCCCGTTTATTATTTTTCCCATAATGTTTAGTTTTAAATTGTCCTAGATTTCCAACATTCTGAAAACCAAGAATGGCCATTTGAGAGATAATTTGAGCTCTTTGCTATAAGAGTCAAATTATAGCTGAAATGCGTTTACACTTTGTTTACAAGGGTTGTTCATTTCTTGTGGATTCAAATTCAATTTGTAAAGATGCTCTCTTCACATTTCCATTTTTAATCATTTGAATTAGATGTGCATGTTGGAAACAAAATCGTATCTTGACAGCTCACATGACACATGGAAAGATATAAAGTTAGAAGTTAATATTTTTTTTCTTTTATTTTGTATTATTATTATTGTATTTATTGTTGTGTAAGTTGTCATTATTTATTCATGCTGTTATTGGAAATGAGACAGACTGAGCATGACGATATTCATAAAGAAATTGCGTTGTATTGTATATAATAACATATTGCGTTGGTATACTAAATTATTGCAATTTATTTTGGATTCAGTACATATATTCATTTGCTTACATGGCAACAGTATAAAACAGAACACATTAGAAATACATCCTCTATTTCCTCCCATAAATAATTATGTGTGTCCATGTTCTTGGCACAGCTGTCTGAGGAATTTCAGTTCAGAACATTGGTTGAAAATGAACAAATGATTTGTATTAGTACCAGCATATATCGACAGGAGTGAGTGACAATAATTTGAACTTGCTGTATTACTGAGTACATATAACATATTTCTGTATGTCTTCCATAAAAACAGAACTTGTACATTTTTAACTGTATTCAGCTAATTATTCACCACAATGAGTTTATAGGCGTGTTTCACAACTTTTAGAGGCCAGAGTGGAGTTTAGCCCTCATGATTATGCTAACAACAATTAGCATGCTAACCGAGCTCTTCCTGATTCTCTGACAAGTAAATGTCTTATAATTAGCAGACAGTACACAGTGGACTTATTTTGACCTCAAGAGCTACAATATATCTGTACTGGTGTAAGACAAATTCTGCTCAATACATGGAAAAAATTGGGTACAAACCCTTTAATACAATTCTAAAAAAAATTGATTCTTTTTTTGTTGTTTTCTTGCTCATAATTCTCTTGTCAGTTCTCCTCGAAATTTTACTTTTACAAAATTCATGTACCTTTGTTGTTGAGGCTGATTAGTAGCACTGAGGCAGGTATTTTTCCACCTCTCCCTCTCCCTCCTGAGCTCATCTCGTGAATCCAGCGTCAGACTTGCTTGTGGGGAAACCCGGAGGAAACGATGATTGCACTAAGAAAATCGGATATAGAGCAGACTATTAATATTCCTGCAGTTTGAACCCATTCTCATGTGTGCTTTTGTTTGTGCTCCTCATGTACAAAGATGAAAAGACGTGTGGACCTCACGAATTTCGCTGCGAGAATAACAACTGCATCCCGGACCACTGGAGGTGTGACAGCCAGAATGACTGTGGAGACAACTCAGACGAACAGAACTGCAGTGAGTACCACATCGAGGCCTCACAAGCCTTTGACTAACACAGGTCTGACAGCAGCTCCTGAGCTCGGGGCCAGGGGGCGCTCTCAGCAAATCCCCCTTTGGTAAACATAAAGAGATTGGAGTTGGCATCAGTCTCTGCTTGTGTTTTGTTTGTCTCTCATTTTCTTAATGATAAAGTTTCTGGTAACAAACATAGCCTGTTCAGTTACACAAATGTATGATTGGTGGATGGGTCAAATACCGAGAAACATTTGTCCCAATACATAGATATTATGGTTGTTTATTGTAGCAAATGGGCACATTTTTATATAGCGCTTTTCTACCTTTAAGGAACTCAAAGCACTTTACATCAAGAAACCACTCACCCACTCGCACATTCATACACCAGTGTACGCAGACTCTGGGGGTGAGATGGGTAAGTGTCTTGCCCATGGACACAACTACAGTATTCATCTGTGGGAGCTGGAATCGCACCTCCAACCAGTGAGGGTCAGTGGATGTGATCACTCTATCAGTGATGTTTTATGTTGAGAGCGGGATTCGAACTGCCAACCTTCGGATCAGTGGATAAACACTCTACCAGCTGAGCTCTGTTACCCCTATTATCTGATATAATCCAATAAAACTCTTTTAATTAGATGCAGACAGCACACCGTGGTCTCATTTTAACCCTAAGAGCTGTGCTATAGGGAAAAACTAATTTTGTTCAACTAAATGGGAAAAATAGGCTACAGTCACTTTAAAGGCAAAAGTCCCACTCCCACTTCACAGACTTGCTGTCCAGACTCCACAAATTCAACCTGATTTCTTATATTCCAGCCTTCTTCGCCCACCTGATAACACTGTATGTCTGGACCTATTGTGTGTTTATGCTGAACATGCACCACTCAAGTGATTTATTCGCTGCTTATTCCACATAACCATTAATGTCACTTAAAATGCAAATAAAAGCCAGTCAACTGTTGGGTGCAATAGAATTATGCAGGTGGACCGAAAGACAGCAGCAGAGGCAGCAAATCTTATTGTGCCTCCACGCCTGCTGGGAACTCTCGCCTGTAAGCATAACTTATAACGCAGGTCTGAGATAGCTAATGGCTAACGGCTAACGGATAACAAGAAACTGTGGACAGGATTCATGCTAAGGCGCAAAGGTGGTAGATACAGTTACTTAAATAATATTACACAAGTAAGTAAAAAGTATTTGGTGAACTTTCCACTCAAGTACTAAGTAACTGTAGTATGTGAGCAGCTTTATGTAATCAAATCATCTGAATAAAAAACTGAAGCTACATAAAAAGCCCCATTAAAACACACTTTTCATGTATTTTTAATACCGTAGTTTGTAGAAATGTACACTGAATTAAAATGACTTATTGTTGCTTCTAAAGTTGTCACACGTTTGATTTTTATTCGTTCTGAGGATTATATTGTGACCTGAATAATCACCATTATGGCTTGGCCAAATAATATTACTTTAAGTCAAGTATAAAACAATAACACTTAAGTAAAAGTGAAAGTACTGTACGGTGTCATTTCATTTAAAAAAGTTACTACGATAGATTTACCGGTTTTGAGTTAGAGACCTGCGCTACACTACAGGTATGGGATTTTTGGCTTTTTCCACCTGTGCCCCTTGTGCCAAGTCCATTGTAAGAGGAGAAATTCACCTGTCTGCTCTGCCAGCTCCTCCACTCCTGAAACAAAATGCTTCTAATTAACCCAAACGAGGGTACTGCCAAGGCATTACCGCGTGAATCTAAACACACAATATTTTGGCACTGTCACTATGTCCGGGGATGTCCGCGCTTTTGTCTGCTGTCTAATTGTAGAGAAATGATGAGAGTGCCCTCATTTTAAACTGTTTTGTGTTTTTGTATTGCAGAGCCAGTCACATGTAACCACAAGGACTTTGCCTGTGCCAACGGAGACTGCATCTCCTCCAGGTTTCGGTGTGACGGGGACTATGACTGTCTGGACAATTCAGATGAGGTTTGTGATGTGATTACTGCATTTGTACAGACTAAATTAAAGTGATGTCTAGTCAGCTGGCATTTTAATGAGGACATTTCGGCATTTTCTTTCGAGATTTATCAAAACTAGGCTAAATGAGAGTTCAAGTAGAGTAAATTGTTTATGTTGGATATTACAGGAGTCAACACAACAATTATACCTCTGCTTGTCCTGCCTTGTTCATGTGGGTTTGTTATGGCTCATAGCCAGCATCCAAAAACACGTATTAAGCGAAGAATTTAAAAGTTTAGCCCAACGAAGTGTCATAGCTGCTAAAATAAACAACATCTACTGTCCCAACATAAACAAGCTGAGTAAGTAACTGAATATATTGTATTATAGAAAAGTAAAGATTTTAGTTTGGCTCACCTGTCTTTGATAGGTCTGTCACAGTAAATACTATATCAACTTATCATTCAATATATGACAGATGGAACAATACGTTTTGGGAGTCAATATTTATTGTGGGTACTTTTTCCTTGCACTAGTGGGAAAAGTTTAGTTCTTGTTTGGTACTACGATGCAATTTGAGCTGTAGAGTATTGAATTATGAAATCTGTGACTCATTTGGGGGATATTACTGGTTTTAGTATTATCGTTTATCGTTTATATTTACTTCAGCAATAGATCACACTTCAAAATTTGTTATTGTGACAGGCCTAGTCTTTGAGATACTGCGTACAGCGCCATTGTAGACAGTTGTGTCAATGTTTAAAATGTTTAGTCCCGATGTTACTTTGAAAGCCATGCAAGTCGTGAGGTAAATTACCTGATAAATGGTCACATTTTTATATAGCGCTTATCCAATCTAATGCAGATATGTGTGCTGTAATCTATATGGGTAAATATTTATTTTTTACAGTTTGGTAAATGGTAATATTTTTATATAGCGGTTTTCCACCTTCAAGGCACTCAAAGCACTTTACATCAAGGAACCACTCACCCATTCACACACATATTCATACAGAAATGTACGCAGACACTGGGAGCGAGTGAGGTGGGTTAAGTGTCATGCCCAAGGACACAACTACAGTATTCATCTGTGGGAGCTGATGATGTAATTCACTTTAGGAGAACAATACATTATGTCATACACTCTTTGCATGCCCTCATTTCTACAATATACATGGTTGGTGAATTTTATATAAATTAACTCTCCACTGAGCTCCCAGCTTCAGCGCACAGTTGGAGAAAATGAAATTGCTTTGGCTCGGAAAATAATCCCATTAAAGGCATAATTTATTAGCGTGATACACATCTCCCATTCCTGGTTTCAAAACAAACCTCGGCACAAAGTTCCGTTGTTTGACGCATTATAGTTAAAGTATATTAGTGCATGAAATACCATATATTCAGTCACTGTTGGGACTCTTAATCCACTTTGCCATTTAGTGAACAACAACAGTTTGCTTTGAATCCAAATATGACTGGATGTCTTATTTTTTCCTTTCCATAGCTAATTTGTACTATAATTTTACAGTCTAATATGTGCAGAAATGAACGCATTGGTGCCTTATTTAGCATTCTATGGTGTAAAGAGATTTCGTGGAGAATAGCCCATCAGTGGTAATGATGCAGTGTGATGCATAATTCAAGGGCAAAGGCTTGTTATTAGGATTCATTATTCCTGGTTAATTTATGGCGTGCTATTCAACATTTTATATGTAATTTCTCACCATGACCATTATTAACCCAGTATTACGGCTGCCACATTGCAGCATTTGTGGGTCACAGCAGTCACAACTTGTTGCCATTCAATTACATTATATTCCAATGGTAATATTTTTCTCTCCAAGAAGCCAATACTTTGTTTAAAATAATAATCTTGTTCCAGGATTATGTTCTGTATTTATTTGTTTCTATGTATTGCAATAAGAAGTCGCAATTGTAAATTCTAGCTTGCAAATAAAATTGAGGTCCTTAATATGTCTCTAGTCTCAGGAAATGATGTTTAAAGGGCCATTATATAAGTTTTCCGCCATCAGAATGTTTCACAGTATGACATTAAACTAATATTTCTTGCATTTATTCAAATACAGGCGTTTTTAAATGCTAATGTAATGTAAAAATACCCACTAAAACAAATGTATTCTTATTTAGAGTGGGTTTGCCTCTCCACAGATCTGACTTGTAACTTGGTCTGATAGCATCACTTGCTTGTCTCCATTGAGATAGACAAACTCCACTCTCCAAACCTCTGACCTTATGTCATAGGTTTGGAGAGTGGAGCCATAGCCACATCACCCTGTTTAGTTTTTTGTTGTGTTTAATTTCACCTCTGTATCTCCATGTTGAAACCCACCCTGGTGTCTTTTATATTTTGCAAATCTTCAAACACTTATATAAGCATACTTACTGAGTCACTCACCCATATGTATTGTCTTAATTGTCTGCTATATCTGTGTGTTACATTTGCAGAAAGGCTGTGAGGCACACTGTGCTGAAGACCAGTTCCAATGCCACAACAACCTGTGCATCTCGCTTAAGTGGGTCTGCGATGGACAGGAGGACTGCAAAATGGGCGAAGATGAGAAAAACTGCCAAGGAACAGGTAAAAAACAAATACCTTGTACCAGCAGATTACACGTAAAATGGGATGTTGGTCAGTGCTAAAGGCCCTTATTGCTTTCCGAACATCTTTCCTGTGTCCATTTATCGACTTGCAAAGAAAACCTTGTGCAATTGTCAAGATATAAAGGCATTATTACTCTTTTGTCCAGTCGCCCCCATGTGCTACCATTGTATTCTTGACAATGGAACTAGTACATGCTTCAGATTTTGATTTTCATAACTTCGCTTATTTCACACTTTTATGCAAATTGCCAGTCTTCGACAAGGCATTCAGGTTTACAATAAGAGTTCATTTTTAGATACGTAAAAATAATGGCGTGTAGGGTTGATTTGCTGAGATGTGACAGTTATTTCTGACCAAATGTACTTGTCATGCTGCAATTTGTCACTCTTAGTATCCATGGAGGTAATGGTCAACAATTAGGGTTTACAATGCTGTTCTCTGTCAGTGCATGAAGAGATCAGGCTTTTGGTGAGTGTACTGAAGTTTTAAAAGTACAGGGAAAAACTGTCTAAAGTGAATGAAGTTGAAAATTTTGATTTTGATTCGCTGCACTTGTAATGACATATAGAATGCGTATGATACAGTTTGTTGTTTCATATAATAATTTTCAATCCTCTTTATTTAACCTCAAATTTAAATAAATGTTAAACTTACTTTATTTATTACCTGATTTTTATTGTCTTAAAACTGTGATAAAGTAGTTTAAAACAGCTTGCAGCAGTCCAAAGATATTCTTCCTTGCATCATAATTATTCAGCTTTTCACAAATTTTACTAGTCAGAGGTGAAGCTAGCATGCTAACTGCGCATGTCCTGGTTCTCAGACTGTAAAAGGCTTCATAATTACATACAGACAGCACGCAGCGGCCTCAGCTGCTTTTCCAGTATATCTGTACTGGGGCAAAACAAATTGTACTCCACTAAATGCACAAAAATCGAGTACAGACACTTTAAGTATTACTTTTGTAATGTGTAGCATTATTTCTACATTTATCTGACCCTATATTTTTTCCCAGCAGCCCCCTCGTGCTCTGTAAACGAGTACGTGTGTGCGAGTGGGGGGTGTGTGTCGGCCAGCCTCAGATGTGACGGACACGACAACTGTCTGGATGGATCCGATGAGGTTGGTGCACCCTCGTGTCTTGTCTCATTTAAATGCGTGTCATACGCACACTTAACCCAAGCTGACAGAAGAAATGCCTAACAAATAATACTATGAATATGTAAATGATTTCCAGAGAAAGTTTGATGGGTAACCTGTAATTTGCAAAAAAATCATGTCCAATATTGATGTTTACTGACTTTCAGTCCACTTTCATTAAATGAGATAAGTATATTATCGAATTATAATTTTAAGTATCTTTTTTTTTCTTCTTGATTTTTTTTTTTTTTTTTTCCACCACTAATCTGATTCCGATACTATAGCTTTAAGCATCTGCTCATACCCGATATCATCCGATACCAGTGCAGAGGCTAAAAATAAACAAAAATAAAATAAGACAGTACTGATTGAAATGTGTTATGTAGCTGTTATTTATCCCTCAAGTAAGTACAGAACAACTTTGTGTAAATAAAAGTCTAAACATTATGAGATTTTCTGGGCCAACTACAAGTAGTAAACAGTCTTATTACATTAATTTAAATGTCCAACCAGGATATCAGCTGAACCAATATTTGGAAGCCGATATCTGATCCAGCCAATTTTTCAGTATCAGCGCTGATATCCAGTACCAGTATCGGATCGGTGCGTCCCGAATCTGACCTATATCTCGGCCTCATGGTATCATCTAGATACGGTTAATGCCAGACTGTGGAACATTTCAGGCAATACAATAACATCTCACGGGGAGGCAGCAGACCCACAGCCAGAAAAGTTACACAGTTCATCTTTAACCTATTGAGCTTCTTTGACCATATAACACAACATTTCTTTTACAATTCTCGCAGATCGTCCAGGTCAAAGCATTCTTGCAGAGTTTTGCTTTCTCCTGATTGCTGCCAGGAGCTCAAGTGAACAGGGCCCTTTGTTGATTTGAGGTTGTTGTTGTTGTTGACAGATTGGTTGTGTGAAGGAGTGCAGAGAAGATGAGTTTCTGTGTCTGAATCGCGCTCACTGTATCCCACGGCGATGGCGCTGTGATGATGTCTTCGACTGCATGGACCACAGTGATGAGGAGAACTGCAGTCAAGGTATGTGGCGCCAGTCTGTGTTGTAATATTTAGTAGTCCTTTAGTTGTTTCATTGATTAACCGGTTGATTGTGTCTAAGTGGACCAAATTTTTTATTAGCTAATTGTTTTATTAGGATTATAAGGATTGAACAACAGCAGAGATGAGAAAGCATGGAATGTGTTATCTGGAGTTTTGAGAGTGACTGGACAGTTTAATCTGCCATCTAATTTATGAAGATGCTGTTTGCTAGTAATTCTTTGTGTACGTAATACATTTTGCGTGAGATAGCGGTAATTTTGGGGTGCTCTTGACAGCACCACACCCTGCCCCTTTTCAGTCTATTAATGGATACACAGAGCATGTCTTTAAATGGTAAAAGGTCACATTTTTATATAGCGCTTTTCCACCTTCAAGGCACTCAAAGCACTTTACATCAAAGAACCACTCACCCATTCACACACACATTTATATACCAGTGTACGCAGATACTTGGGGGTGAGGTTAACTGTCTTGCCCAAGGACGCAAGGACAGCTTTCATCTGTGGGAGGTTTAGTCTTAAAGAATTTATTTTGATGACTACAGACCTAATAATATACCATGATGATACTATAGGGGTTTGATATATTTAAAAACAGATCATTTTAGCTAGTTTAACTATCTCAAGCTACTTCAGCCAGTTGTTTTGCTGAGGTTCTTTTGCTGCTGTTAGTGTATATTGTAAAAAGTGGTGTAATTCATTTCTAAAGAGAAAATATAGTAAAAGCCCATGTTAAGATGTTAAGAGAGGCGCAAAAATATAAAATTCATGTTCGTAGGAGCCATATTGGCCAATGACAAATAACTATATTTGATTACTTAAAAATATTCATACACAGTCAATGATTTGTGGACAGCAGAAATGGTAAAATGATTCAAAATAATGTACTTACCTTTGATGTCAACAATGCAACACCAGTTTACTGTTTCAAAAATACATTATAGAAGATGATGAAACCATTATTTAAAACTTTCTAGAGCTGGAATGGGCAGTGAAAGATAAAATTGTCCATCATTATATATCGCTTTAGTCATATATCTTTAGCTGAATTGTTGTCAGCCTGCAGTTGTTGGTTGAGCCGAGTGCTGTGTGTTATTGCAGGTGCATTCTTCTGTCGTGCCGATGAGTTCATCTGTAACAACACCCTGTGTAAACTGCACACGTGGGTGTGTGACGGCAAAGACCACTGCGGAGACAACTCTGACGAGGACGCCGACATGTGTGGTGGGTTTGTCTCTCACTACGTTCACATGCACGACTGGAAAACCTGATAACTGACCTAGTCCAGTTTAAACCGATTCATCAAAACGCATGTAAACCTGCGAAGTATGATTGAGGTGTCATAAATCGGATCACAAAGATTCCAGTAACACATCTGGAGAAGCCGTTTCATACTCAGATGCCCGCTGCATGTGACCACACAGTCCAATTTAGATTAGGCACAGATTAGGAGAGGCATTTGTTAAGGTGAATGCTGAACCTACCAGAGCTTCAACCTTTGTGCTGCAGAGACAAAATAAATTGTGAGTTTTGTTTGAAAATCAAATGATCAATTTAAATGAGATGTTTTGTATCTATTTTTGCCAAATATGTGGTTAGATGTATGCTAGTTGTTTTTTATTAGCAATTATAGCTGCAAAGTTTTAGTGCCAATGCTAAATTACTAGACACCACTGAACGTCTCATAGCCCCCCGTTTGCACCTATTCAGTTGTTTGACCTGCATGTAGACTGGGCTGGTGGTCTGGTAGTTTTGGGGCAAAGATTTGAATTTGTTTTAGCGCACTCGGAGTTCTCTGTGCATGTAAACTGGATGTGGATGGTTTGTCACTCAGAGCCAATGTTTTGAAGGCAGCTGATGCATATTTAAAAAGGTACTGTGTCTTTTCTCTCAGTGGGGAGTATTCCATTGTCTTTGTGATGTGTTTTGAAAGGCATATCTATTAGTTTGTCTTGTCTTCTTGTCTGTAGCTAAACTCCCCTGCCCTCCCACACGACCGTTTCGCTGCAGAAACGATCAGGTCTGTCTGCGCTCCGATCAAGTCTGCAACAAAGTGGACGACTGCGGAGACGGCTCGGACGAAGAGGAGTGTGGTGAGAGATGTTTACGTTCACAAACTTTATATACAGAAATGTCATTAAAGAAGATATATTATTATTTTATACTTTTTTATACTGCTTTGTTGATCTAAAACAAAAAGAACCAAATCACCATAGACTGTATATATAAACGGACGACTTCGACTCTGGCTCCAATTCACTTTACATTGAAAAATTGTCACCTCTCTCTCTGTAACCTCTGCTGTGAGCCTCGTTATTTTGGTCTTAAAATGTTTGATCCGCTCTACATGATCCTGGTATTTTTATTTCACTATTGTGTCCGTAAATCAATAACATTAATAACAGACAAATCAGGCGCCTTCTTTTCCTGAGGTCACTCCCGCTAGCGTTAGCAACAGGTTTGATTGACAGTGTTGCTAAGCCCCCGCTCCGTGCTAAACTAGTAGCAGTACGGGCAGGAAGGGGCGTTACCTTCATCAGCCTCTCTCTGGATTGGCTCTTTGGTTGCTATGATACTCGCGGTCGGAATTCCAAATATTGAACTCGGCTGCAAATTCACCCCTATAACTGCTAGCCTCTGCAAACTTAATTTGATTGGAGCCGAATGCTATGGGTGTCGTCACACTCCCTTAGTCCACTTCTTTATACAGTCTATGGTTCACACCCGGTTCAAAAACTGCAGCACTCTTTTCGTCCTGCCTCTTGGTACGTCGCCATAGACGTCATCACAACAAAATGTCACCACAACAAAGCACCACGCTGCCGGGATAGCTGCAGTTCATAGTAGTGAGCAGGGAATTTTTGTGTGCCAGAATGGCTATGTGACGCTGCTAAATCCTTCATGTGTCAGTTTTCAGAAAGATTTAATAAATAAATCAAGAAACAGAGTAAGCACAGGGCAGTGGGTGTGTAGAGGGCTTAGTGAAAACGAGAATTTTTAGAGTGTAGGACAATAAAGATTACTCAAACATGCATGAATCAGAGCAGTCGACTTCAATTATTTGATAACCAGAGCCCCTGATGCCTTTGACATGCAGAGGTCCAACTGTTGTTTCATTTTAATGTAAAAACTTTTTGGTTTTATCAGCCCAAAATATTATTGAAACATGAACACAACTGCCAAACCCTCTTCTCCGGCAGCAGTGAATATTGTGGGTGACTAGGGCTTCCTTCAGTGTATTTAATTGCATTTTCAACTTAAGAGAGATATCTTGACCACTTGCTAATTTAAATTATCTGCAATACTCTAAATGAAAAAAAAAGTAATAATAATAATAATAATAATAATAATAATAATAATAAATGAATAAAAAAATCAGGATACGGTTGTAAAGTTATAGGGAATACTTTCTCCTTTAACCAAGTCCACTCCTGACCAAGATTTTGGATCAAAATTAGGAGAAGGGGCGGCTGCATCGCACTGTGGTAACCCTCTGTTCCTGCGCCTCTACACAAATGCCGAGGTCAGCTAATATGTTCATCTTAACCTTATAAGCCTTATATAAACAAAATATAAACATGAATTTACCAACACCAACTATATTGATAACTTAGAAGTGGCAATTTGTTGTTTTGTTATGTTTGTAAGTTTCAATAGATTCATACACCTTTATGTTTCAATAGATTCATACACCTTTAGACATGTTGGTAAACAGATTTATCTTATATAAGACCATAATGATTGTCAACCATGTATTTGTATGCCACTATATTGCCATGTTTCAGCAGTTCCATTGCGTAGATCCCACAGTGACAGACAGACCATTCATCTTTTCCTCTCTCCTCTGTGTTTTTATTGAAACATCCATCCATCTCTCCCTTACTCCATTACCCCCTCCTTTGTCCCGCTCCTCCTTCAATCTTCCCTTTCAATCTCTTCTTAATCCCAGCCTTCTCCAGCCATCCTCCCTGCACTTAATTTGCTCTCTATTATTGCTTCATTCAGTTCGACTACAGCTGGATGTCAAAGTCCATTTTTTTGTCTTTATATAATTTCATAACGGGATCAATAGAAATCCTATTCTTGGGTTGACTCCACAAATAGATTTTTAGCACACTACCACAAATGTTAGCGTTTTCAAGGTGTTTGGTTTAGTGTAGTGTAGTGATTCTAGTATTGCTTTCTTTAAATTGTTTTAACGCCATCTGTGTTGCGCTTTTGGCAATTGGTAATTGGTATATGGAATCATAGACTTTATAAAGAAATGGACTAAGTGAGTGTGACGTCACCCATAGTGTTCGGCTCCAGCCAAATGAAGCTCATCGGGGCTAGCAGTTATGGGGGCGAATTTGGAGCCAAGTTGCATATTAGGAATTCTAACCATGAGTATCATAGCAACCAAAGAGCTAATCCGGAGTGAGGCTGTTGAAGGTAACGCCCCTTCCTGCCCGCACCACTGGTTTAGCAGGGAATGGACATTTAGGAATGCTGTCAGTCAAACCTGTTGCTAATGCTAGCGGGTGCAACCTCAGGGAAAGAAGGCAACTGATTTCTCTGTTATTCTGTTCATATCTTGAGTTACAAACACAACAGCAAAATAAAAATACCAGAATTAAGTAGAGCAGGTCAATCAGAACATTTTAAGACCAAAATGACGAGCCTGACAGCAGCAGTTACAGAGAGAGGGGCAACAGTTTTCCATTGTAAAGTGAATTGGAGCCGGAAGAGCACCCATGATCCCTTCCTATCTGGAACACAGCTAGCAGGTCAGCTATGTCCATTTATATATACAGTCTATGTTTGGAATGTAACAACGGTATCCATGGATTTCCACTTAGTGTTATATGTAACAGTGTGAGCACTTTTTCCCATTCAAAATATTTCATATTTTGTTTTAAATTGTTAACCACTATGGAAAATGTACTAATTTTTCATCATTCTGAAACCCATGCATAATTTTAATGATGAGTTCTTGATAAATGCTCTCTTGATGATTTGATTTAAGCAATACAGGGGTTCTCAATTCTCAAAGAGAATCCGCTGCATATCTGAGACGATTATAATAATATGTAATGAACATGCACCATCACGTCAGTCCAAATGTGTTCCAGTTACTTCAGATTTACAAATTAAACACTCAAACGAGATCTTATCTGAAAAAGATTAACCAATACGAATAACTAGATGCAACCCACTTTGTAGCACATTTTATTTTTGTATTTTTATTTATTCAATATTTTACCAAGTAAACCAATTGAGAATATTTTCTCATTTGCAATGACAACCTGGCCAAGAGGCAGCACAACACAGCGCAGAATACACACAACACAATCACAAACACTCACACATCAACAATGTCAAACAGTGCAACATGAGGCAGTGAAACATTTGCAGATTACAGATAGATATAAAAATGTTTAAAGCATGTGCACTGATCCTAAATACTCTGGATTGATGGTCATACTAAACATATACTAAACTAGAGGGTACAAACCTGTACAAGCCTGCACACTTAGACAAATGTTATTGGGCTCAGATTCACACATATATATTATAATAAGAAAGAGCAAAAAATAAGGAAAAAAGACTGGAATAAGGCACATATAGTCAGATTTGTCGAACTTGAATAAAATGTAACACTTAAAGTATGTTTGTTTTTCTTTTGTTACAGAAGTTGTTGCCGGTCGTCCTCGTCCTTGTGGAAAAACTGAATTCACTTGCAGCAACCGGCGCTGCATCCCAATCCAGCTCCAGTGTGACCTCTTCAACGACTGTGGAGACGGAGGCTCAGACGAACAGGACTGCAAAGCCTGTACGTACCACCACCTCCCATTGGCTTGAACAAACTACATCAAAGCCCAGATTTTTAAAAAAAAAAAGTGTCTACTGTCACTGGCAACACTAGTCTTTGTAACCTAATTTTATGTATGATGTTTTGTTATTTATGCTAATGTATGGACGCTCGTGTTTGAGGTGTGCACAGTGGTGTATAGAAAGCGGATAATGCCCGCGTAGTTTGGCACATCAAAAGCACAAGCACAGCAGGTGAGCAGTAAGATCGCGAGTAGAGGTCCCTAATCAAAGTCCGTGTCTGTATTTGTAGTTTCCAGTGGAGATGTTTGTGGGAAGAAAACTAATCCATGTGGAGAGGATGCCGTATGCAACCAGACCAATGTTAATGCTATCTGCCAGTGCAAACCAGGCTTCAAGAGGAACCAGAAGACAGGCCAGTGTGAAGGTAATGAACTTGGTTGTTTAGAAAATGTAATGGTGCAATTGTGTCATGCATTTTGAAATTAACCTCAGTGCTATAAGTTGTGTTTTTTTATATACGTGAGTACGTTCTGACCATTACTCAAATACAAGTGTCTAATATACAGTACTTTCCGAGCAATGAGGGTCTTGTTTTCCAGGTAGGGATAGGTGAGATTGATAAACTTGATATGATTTTCTGAATTCCCCTGAAATATGTCAAGTATTGCACAAACTGAGAACAGACTATACAAACAAGACTTGTAATAGACCTTTGACTCTATGTTCTGATTGTATATCTTCAGAACAACAATTCCAGTATTATCCATATATTGGCCATATATTGCCTTCCTCTTCCCAGCAAGATTCATCATTGTGAGGCAGTGTCAGTTCCTTTCCCTGAGATCTGTGCTGTCTGTACTTGTACTGTACGTTTAGCACATCTTGACCATTTAGAAAA
This sequence comes from Periophthalmodon schlosseri, assembly GCA_000787095.1. Taxonomy (NCBI): domain Eukaryota; kingdom Metazoa; phylum Chordata; class Actinopteri; order Gobiiformes; family Gobiidae; genus Periophthalmodon; species Periophthalmodon schlosseri. Next base: position 33,583 of record KN472571.1, read on the forward strand.
CTTCTCTAAATCAATCTAAATGAAGTGGATCAATGCAATTTTAGAGGTGGAGTTATTTTTCAGAATAGAGAAAAAAAAACTAACTTCCTCTAACGTGAGTCCTTAGATACTGCGCTAACAAAGCAGTAAATGTAGGAAAGAGCTGTCCAAAACATATGTATGCACATTCACATGGTGTAAAATTAACTGTAATGATTTTCAATGTCCTCTTTCAGAAACAAATGAATGCCTTCAGTTTGATGCATGTCCACATTACTGCACCAACACAAAAGGAGCTTTTAAATGCACATGTGACAGAAATTACAAAGACATCAATGGAAACTGCGTTGCAAAAGGTATGCTATTATGTATGTTCATGAATGTCATACTGTACATGTTTGACATTCTCTGTGGGAATTTAATGACATCTTATGGGTGTCTTTGTTGAAGGCCCTGTATGGGAGTTTTTATGCTAGTTCAGAAAAATGTCACTTTCACCACGCAGTGTGTTGTAAAAGCAGCTATATGTTAAAAGATGATATCGCTTATACATTGTAATCTATGGGTTTCTGAAAAATTTGCACAGATGCCATAGCAACTGACAATTTATTAAAAAAGTACAATTTTAAGGTGCCCGTGAACTAAAAATGGAAAACAGTGATTAGGCAAAGTCCAATGAGGTTCATCTGGTCTTCCGTTAATTTATTTTAATAGATAATTTTTTCAAACCAAGGTTTAGTTTATTTTCATACCTAACAGTTTCACCTGCTCACTAGCGGTCTTCCTTAGAGTGGTCACGTAATGTTGCTGTAACGTGCCCGGTCAGATGATTTAAACAGGTTTTGGCACTGTCTTACTTACTTGGACTTTAAACCGGGACGAGGGGGCTTTTTTACTCTCACACACCTGGGATACTGTCCTGAAGAAGTCGGAATGCAGATGGTGTTGTCGTCCTGCCTCCATCGGTAGGAAGACATCGCCACAACCTGTTTAAATCAGCTGACCAGACGTGTCACGGCAACATCACGTGAAATTGGGTCATTAATTTAAAAAAAAAAAAAGAAGAAATTGGATGTTTTAACAACTTAACTAATTGATTGTATTAGATTAAATAATAAAACATCTCAATCATGACTATTGTTGAAAATATTACTTTCCACATTATAAACTATGGTGTATTAAATCTACATGTGTAAATTAACATAAACTGAATTACTATCCAACTCTTACATTTCACTAACTTGTCTTGCAGGGCCAGAGGAGCGAGTTCTCTACATCTCTAATGACACAGAGATCAGGAGTTTTGTTTACCCCTTTAACCAAAGCCAAGGACACAAGCTGCTCACACGCATCGAGGAGAACGCTCGCATTATTGGCATGGACGTTTTATTTCACCAACAAAAGTTTATCTGGGCCACGCAATTCAACCCCGGTGGAATTTTCTACAAAGAATCTCAGGACAGGAGCCAGGCAAAGAGCAATGTCAGAAATATTGTAAGTATTGTTAAATCACAAAAGAAATATTTATTAAATTATGTTTTGTTGTTACCTCGATTTTATGTTGAAATACTATTGGCAAGGTCATTGTGAGTGTCCACTCAACACACCAATTCAAATCAATTTTTCACGTTGCTGGTTATAGGACACAGCTTTCTGACCCCACTTAAAGATTAAGTTTGATTATTTGTGTGTGACATGCATATTCTGTCGTACTATATAGCACTTAAGGTGTCTTGAAAGCCTCTATAATTTAAGTGGTCATCTGGTGTAGAGCCCTGACCTGTTCCCAGAATTCCCTGCTACTGTATGAACCCCGGCTTTGTGAGACCACCACAGCTGATTTTGCCTATTTGTCTTTGTTGTATGAGATTTAGCTCAAGATGAAGTTTAGCTACATTAGCCTTTTTGTCTTGTCTTGTATCGTACCATGGGTGATGTTGTTTGTGATGCAGTTTACAGTGAGTCTGACTTTGGAGTGATTGATTATTGTATTTTCTTGTTATTTAAGGTGCACTGTGTAACTTTTCTGGTGCAGGATCTACCATCTGCTGGTCTGTTCATCCTGCATTTATTCAAATTTATTTAAGGATTTTTTTTTGTTTTTTGTTTTTGGGGGGCGGAGTGGGGTCGTCTCTCCACTGATCTGGGGCTTAATTGCGTAAGAATTTTATTAAGCAAGTGCGTACTCCTAGTGGCCACAAGAGGTGTGCGCTACGTAAACTCCTGATTTATCAAACCCTTCGTGTGCACTCCACCACGCAATCTGTGCTTTATAAATCCCACCTGCAGTTGGAATCTGCGCATGCAAAGTGACTCATGAATGAGATTTGCCTAAACACGAGCCGATAATCAGTGGATTTGACCGAGACACAGGGGACAGAGAGGGAGGGAGAGACGCTCCAAGCAGCACTACGCAGTCCCATCAAGAGCTTTATTACAAATAAACACAAACATAAAAGTGATAGCAACAACTCATCTCTTAATTTAAATTAGAAAATGACTAAACTGCGTTGTAGTACTTACACATCATAATATTTAGGTAGTGCATCTTTGCAGATAGGCCTACAGCCTAGTTGTCTTCTTGCTGTGTCTCAGACGTGTATATGACTATTTTCAAGTATGGTTATGATATGTGCTTGAGGATTGGCCCTGTTCACGCGCACAGATATGTGCATACGGTGGTCTGAATGGTTAAAGGAGGGAGCTGTGAGCACGTGCGAGAGATTCAGATGCCCTCCCTGAGAGCATGAGAGGAGCAAGGGAGGGATACGTGGATTAGCAGCCAGGGGACAAGCGCTTCATCTCCCAGGCAGAGACAAGTGCAGGTAAAACACAACAGACACATTTCAGGTGCTGTTATCCTGCCAATAAAACTCTCCACTTAACATCAAAACTCTGCTTACTTCTTTGAGTGGGTTGAGCCAGGCACAGACTTAATTATGTCCTTTATTTAGACAGGAAGGCCCCTTGAGAGCAAGCTCTCGTTTGCAAGAACTCCCAGTTTCAAAAAAATGCAGGGAAAATGTTGGGTTCTGGTCAGGTTCAGACAGTAGGTTCGGGTGTGGACTCGGGCCACTCTGGCGCGAGTTGCGTAAAGGCTGTGTTTAGTCCCAGTGCTTCATTAAACTAAAGCCTCGCTAATGTGCTCTGTTTGAGGAAAGAGTTTTCTCTCAGGTCACATCGTTATTTTATTCTCTCTATGTTGGATCATGTATATAGACGTCTGTATATGGATGTCTATGGTAACAACGCGGACTGAGGGAGATCCAGCGCTTAACCGGCAAAGTGCATGCGCTTGTGCATGAGAGCGCACGGCTTCAAATGCAGATCGTTGTTGAGAATAATGAATGGAATAAACAGCCCTTCTCCTTGTTTTGGCCATCTGCTTAAATGGCCAATCTGAATGTCATTATTTTATTTTATGTCGCTTATTTTCTGATGCTTTTCTGATCAAACACTTCCTCAAAGTCTTCTGCTCCTCTCCCCAAGTGTTGTTTTTTTCCCCGTGTCTCCAGACTTTGCGGAGCGTGCAGGCCAGGGTCCTAGCTGGCGTAGAGATAAGGAAAGTGCTGCGCTTAGTAGAAGTTTTATAAATCCCACGTCTGGCGCAGAGGGCGCCCTACGCAATGCCTAATGCGTAACCAAGCTTTATAAGTGAGGCCCTTGACCTGCAACTTGCCTGGTTATGTAAGCTGCTTGTCTCCATGGAGATAGATAAGTTAATACTATACTGTGGAACTAAGCAAGCAAAATCCCGATGAAGGCAAGGAGTTGGCAGACCACCAGAAATGTTGGGTAGTGCATGCAGAATATAAAGGCAACTTTCCTCTTTTTGATTTTTTGCAGTGTTCAGACTTCCGCCGACCGAGAGACATCTCGGCAGACTGGGTCACGGGGAATATTTATTGGACAGATCACTCGAGGATGCACTGGTTCAGCTATTACACAGCCCACTGGACAAAGCTACGCTACTCCATAAATGTGGGCCAGCTAAAGGGGCCCAACTGCACACGCTTGATCACTGACATCGCAGGAGAGCCCTATGCTATTGCGGTTAACCCAGCCAGAGGGTAAGTTATGGTGTGCTTCCTTTTGACATAAGCATCTTGTACTACATGGCTGTAATATGCACAGCTCCGTTTGAAGACATAAAGGATAAACTAGAATGTGATGATAAGTAGGACTTCAGCCATCAGAAGAATCAGATTGTGTGACAAGTTGGCTATTGAAATAATCATTGACTATTTTAATAAATGTCGTTATCTGAACCTTACGGAACATGTGCCATAAGACGTCTTAAAACAAAAACAGCGTCAATACTAAATCAAAAAGTCATCAAATAATACATGATTTGCAATTTTAATTAATTATACACTTTGTTTGTAAATATTCTCTAACTTGAAGCCCTTTGTTGAGATATTTTTGTCCAGTTAAAACAATTACAATTTCTATATGCAAGAGAAGAATTCTTTGACTAGACCACTAATCAAAAATAAATACATAAATAAAAACATGGACTATTAAAATAATCGGCAGTTGCCAATTGTGCAGGCCTTATGAAACCTTGAGCTTTGCTGCAGTGATTAAATGTCAATTAAATGTCAGTTAATTTGGTGATATGGAAAGAGATAAAAAAAAAAGTTACTAAAAAAAAAATTTGAACAAGTCATTGTTATTGACTGTATAGTAATACATTACTGCTAACTTCTGTTGTCTGTAAATGTCATGGACAAAAAGTCATTGTAACCTAAGGTGTACTGTGAAGAGACACACAGTAGACTCAAAGAAGGATATTTTTTACACTGACACATGTCAAACATTTGAACTTATTTACTTAAAACTAAAGTATTTATGTGCAAAGACTTTGTATATTTTGTGGAAATACCTCCCCTCCCTGACATTGTTCTTTCAACAGTTTGTAGTCCACTTAATGGCCTCTAATGGTCACTATAGTGACCCTGGTAACAAATGATCTACACAATGAATACTGCCATTTCACCTTTTGAGATTTCAGCAGGTGGTTATCACCATTGTTTGAAAAGAACTATCAATCTGGCCTATTTCTTTCACTATATCTCCTATAGCAATGTAATATTTCACCTCTGACAATATATGGTTATATATGAACTGTAGACAGCATGTTGAAGTCACTGTCATATTAAAGGTGCACTATGTAACTTTTCTGATGGAGGGTCCACCACCTTGTCGCTATGGAGATGTTATTGCTTTGCCTGGAATGTTCCACAGTATTGCGGGGTTGGAGTGAACTTGGCCCAATGGTGTCACCTGCTTATTTCCATGAAGTTGAATGCATTTATTGTGAAACGATAAATATGCCATATTAAATAGATAAAAAGCTTTTGTTTGTTGTGTTTCAGCATGATGTACTGGAGTGTAATCGGTGACCACTCTCACATCGAGGAGTCGGCCATGGATGGATCTCTGCGCAGAGTTCTGCTGGAGAAGAACCTCCGGAGGCCAACAGGTGTGTAACTTCTGCTTAAAGGCCATGTACCTGATTTTTACTGTCTTAAAAATATGAAAAACAGCCATCAAAACATATTCCTCATTTTCCTAACGCATTCCTAGCATCCTAATTATTTACCACAATGAGTTTATAAGCTCTTTTCACAACGTTTAGAGGCCAGAGTGTTACTGCTGTCACAGTAATGCTAACAACAACTAGCATGCTAACAGTGCAAGAGTCTTCCTTAGTGGTTCATTAGAGTTCTTTATAGTTAGATGCAGACAGCACACAGTGGTCTCATTTTTACCTATGTAAAAGTGTTTCCTTTACAATACATCTGAACCTGTATTATTTGAAAATCCTGGACCAGACCAGGACTAAACCAGGAGTAGAACAGGGCCATACCAACCAGGACAAGTCTGAATGCACTCAAATACAAATGAAGTCTAAACCAGGCTGAAATAGAGCAGAACAAAGTGAATACCAGGATTATCCAAGACTACAAGGTCTAAACCTGTTCCTAAAGACTTATAATATAACCACATCAGGTTGAATTCTAAACTCAAAATTATTCAGAAATAATGAAGGACAAAACCAGGTCCAAGTTTTAGGGGACATCAGGTGATATGCCTTCTACCAGGAAAGTTACATAGTGCACCTTTAAACAATTCCCTTAAACACTGTATGTATATCTTTACATACTGGGTAACATGCTTGGAGATACTGTACTGGTAGCACTGGGAGCACTAAGCATTCTGCCTTTACATAATGCATTTATTTTATACCAACTGACCTTAGTAGTAAATGAGAGAGGGGAGCCATCCCTAACTATAGTGTCGTTATGATGTGTGCAAGTCTGCAGGGAGACATTCACGGCTGATCTACTTTTGAGGAGATGCTTTGGCCTGCTTTAGTTCAAGGGACAAATGTGGTGCTTCAGTCGCCTGCTGCAAGAATTATTCATCATCCGAGAAAAACGCAAACTTATTTAAACGCCACAGCCAGGTGCTCAATAACCAAGGCTTTAGGGAGAGAGGAAAAATCCAGGCTTCAAGTTGTACTCGCACAGGGTTAAACAAAAAATCTCCAAGCGCGAGAGAGCAGATCTCTGTTATTTTCAAATAAGAGAAACCTTGACTTGCCTGGTGAATATATTTGAATGTAAATAGCCAAGAGGAGATGGGAGAGAGCACCACATCCTGTTCAAATGAAATGTAACCACTTTCGCAGTCAGGTTTTGTGCAGATCTTGGTGTAATTTTGAAGTAAATCTCCATTCTGCTACAGGGCTGGCCATTGATTTCTTCAATCAGAGGCTATACTGGGCTGATCCCGAGCTGTCTCATATCGGGAGTATGAGGTTTGACGGATCCGATCCTCTGGTCACAATCAGCGATAGACACGGTAAGGCCAACACAGAAAGAATAGGATTTTATTTTTCCTCATGTATTTTGGATATCATATTTGCTGCTTTTAGACATTTCATATTGTGTTAAAGAAGACATATTGTGTTTGAGCCTGAGCCAACATCCTAAGCAGAAAAATCATAACAAAATTCAAATTATTATATATGGATAGTATTATTCAGTGTATATGTGTATATTGTCTATGACATTCTGAAAGCTGTTATGCCACATAATTCCTTTGTCTCTGTGAATTTTATTTGGGACATATTTGGGACATATGAGGGACTAATTAAAACCCCTTCCGGAGCCCGGAAAATGGCAAAAATCAAGTAGTAAACACAACCCGACATGCCAGTGACTGATATCAAAAATTAGAACTCGATAAGCTCTAATTGTGACCAAAGACCCTGAGAAAAAATAACGAAGACGATTCGGTAGCTCCACCTCAAACTTTGATTTTCATGGGGCCAATGGGAGCCCGACCCAGAAAAAAGTCAAAGGTCCCGGGATCAAACCCGGGAATGACAAAAGCACACACCCGGGGCGACTTCCTGTAGATTTTAGGGTGGGGCCATAATATCATTTTTGTCATGTCCTGACATGTTCTGTTTTTTGGTGTGAGTTTCAGATTTTTACGTTTCAACAAAATTGCAATTTTTGGAAAAAAATTGTATTTTCAAAAATTCGTATAAGACAATCTATTTGTCGTGGACTTATGAATAAAATCACAGGGGCCTTATTTCTGATGGGGCACAATGTGAGAAAGTCACATGACTCTAGCTTTTATGGTTTAGGAGAAAAATGGGTGGGGAAAAAAAATTCCATTATTATTTATTATTTTTACAGTCAGATTGAGGCCATTTTTGACCCCCTGAATGTTAACAAAAAGTCAATTTTATTGGATAGAAGTGAGAACAAAAGGCCGTTGGCGTGTACCGATGGCGGGATACACACCACCCCGCGGTTGCCAACTGCGGGGGTGGCATATACCCCCGCGTGTACACTGCTTGCAGTTTACACTGGTGGCGTGTACACTGCTTGCAGTTTTAATAATAATAATACTTGAAACTTAAATAGCACTTTTTGGACACTCAAAGACAATTTACACCACAAGAAAACAAAAGTAAAAGGTGTATATGCATGTTTATTTTATTTTATTTTTTTCATCATAACTTCTGCACACCTATATTTGTTCAGTAACTTGTACAGTTGAGATCAGATGATATGTTTGATAAAACTGTATATGTTTCTACAGGCATCTCCCAGCCGTACAGAATAGACCTATTTGAGGACTACATCTATGGGACTGGACTGAAACATGAAGTTTTCAAAATCCACAAATTTGGCAAACAGTCGGTGGAGTTTCTCAGTTTGGGTGTTGAGAAACCCACCAATGTTTTGATCTCCCACCGATTCAAGCAACAAGATGGTAGGCCCTCCAGACACTGTTATAACACAAACTCACCAGTGCTATTCCAACAGGGCCAAACTAAATAAAAAAAAGTGCTGTGCAACCTGGTTTCTTATATTAGGAGATTCAGTTTAAATATTACGCATAATTAACTCTTGTGAGCTTTAAGCCATGTTATAATGTTGTTACCTCATCAAAAACACACCTGGACCTGTGTTTGACACATGTTTGAGCAACCCTTTATTATTACTCTGTCTACATCTCCAAAGCTCAAAATGGTCTGTTCCACCTTGTGATGTCATGTAGTGGTAGTTTTCAAGTTAACAGCTACCTTTTACCTTTTGTTCAATAGAGATTGGCAATTCTAGAGGTGAAATCATCCAAATGATTCTATTGAAGGTGTATGGAGCTTAAAACACAGTGGAGCACTTCCTTTATTACCACATGGCATCACAAGGTGGAACAGAGTGTTTCCTGTTTGAGAGAAGAACTCAGCCTAAATATGCAGCATTTGTGTGTTAAACGTGTGAGTGAAACAAAACACAACTCCAGGTCTGTTTTTGATGATGAACAACATTATAACATAGACCAGAAAATGGTGTAATATGGGCCCTTTAATAGTGTAAAAAATTAAATATGATATAGAAATATTTCACTTTTGTTCATTTCTCTTAGAGAAGACATTGAACTTTGTGCCAGTTTTTGTTTCATGTGGTTTGGCCAAGTAATTAGAGATATCAATCATAAATCAAGACAAAAAGTCTGCATTTTGCACAATTCTGAACTGTAACACTAAAACACAGTATTTGATTTCTTTATCAAACTAACATGTGGCTAGAACTGCAGTAATTTATGACTGAGATTATTTAAACTAGTGATTACCACCACTAGTTACATCAACTCAACTCTCTTTAATTTAAACAAAACTGGATTTTACTTGTGCCTATATAATTTTAATCAGGGGTAGTAATATTACGTGATACTGATAGCATATTGTCAGGTTTTGAAATATTGAAACATAATAATTGGTTTGGAATGCAACTTTACAACTCCAGTAGTGCATCTGTTGATTTTAATATGGCTTTTATATAAAAAATATATATATACCGTTATATGTTATCTCTGAAGTGCGAAGCGAAACTACTTTTTACACCTTTCTTACTCTCACTGGTATTATAAAGCACCATATAGATTACTGTATATCTTGTAAACATGTAACGGTTCATAGCCATTAACACTGAGGTTTGAAGCAGCTCTCTAAACATTACAGTGATGCACATGTGTGGAGTGAGAAGCCCATCTCTCTCCCTCCATGGACATGGGCGATCGATACGCCCCCCCCCCCTTCCTCCTACATGCAGTAAACTAACTTTAGTTATTTGTTACATGGGTGCTTTTAATGGCTGCGCAGTGCTTCGTTCTGGCTAGCTCGTGGTCAGTTTTTCACTTAAAGGGCAGCTGTTTTCGCTCCTCAGAGACTCATTAGGCTCAGCCATGTTGTGTGTGGAGGTTGTGGGCAAAGGGATGTGCAGGGCTTGCAAAACGGCATGACACGGGGGTTTGATGTCTTCAGCGCTTGCTTCCAAATCAACTACATTTTATTCAGGCTTTCATGCTGCTCTTTATGCAAGAAATTTGGGCATAATGTAGTTTCATAGCAACTGTTTATTTATTTCTGTATAACTGTTCAATGTACTGTTTTTTCACTACTAGTAGCAGGGGTCAGGGCAGTAGCAGTAGTAGCAGTAGCAGTAGTAATAGTAGTAGCAGTAGCAGTAGTATTAGTAGTACTAGTAGCAGCAGTAGTAGTAGCAGTAGTAGTAGCAGCAGTAGCAGTAGTAGTATAGTAATAGTAGTTGTGAAGAGGTGACATTGTTGTTTTGAAAAATGCGTCACTGGAATATGGAGTATATTGTCTGTAATAATGGTGGTTTATTTGTGTGGTTAATTTCACAATCTTTTCGTACAATATTTGAAACTCAGCCATGGTACTTCAAAAAACATCTGCAAAACATCAACTGATTATTGTTATTGAGATATATTCCTTTTTGTTAATATCGCCCATCTTTTGCGGCTTGCTGTCACTAAAAATATAACTTGGGATAATTTCTTGTCATGTCAACCAAGGCTGCAAGAAATTGTGCACTGCTGATTTCCTGATTGCAGCATCTGTAGAGCCTAAATATAATTATAATGTGTGATATTTGGTCCAATCATTGTACAGTATGTGTTGAGAGCCCTTCATAGCTACTCCAATCAGACAAAGCCAATCTTAACACAGTTCACCAGTGTTTGTTTATTCAATTTAGAGATGCTTCCTTTCTGAAGTTTTTTTTCTTTTTTTTTCTATGCTCCGGGCAGTGAGCAAATTCTTCTCTTCAAAGGCTTAAATGAAACCACTTAATGTTATAAATAAATATTTCTGGGAACACTTTTTGAAGACAAAATGTGTTGTTTACTAATTTTGGGCCAAACTGACAGATTATTCTTTTGGATGTTTCTTTGTTTTACAGCATCAAATCCGTGTCTGAGGATGTCCTGTGATTTCATGTGTCTGCTCAACCCGACTGGGGCCAGATGCACCTGCCCTGAGGGGAAGGTGCTGGTCAATGGAACCTGTGCGGACATCAACATCTCAGGTATAGAACATTGCTAGAACTGTACAAAAAATATTGTAAAGTTATGAATAAAATTGTGTGTGGATTGTTTGTAAAATCGCGTCAAGTCTAAATGATGAATGATAGAAAATCACAATGACTAGTTGGTAGAAGTCGTAAGAAATCAATTATTAAAGCAAAATCGATTTTTTGGAGCTTTCTACCATATTACTGTGTTGTTCCCTCATGAAAAACATGCCTGAAGAGGTTTTAAATGTCATCCATGCATGTTTGAGTAATTAAGCAATCTCTCCCAGGCCCTATCCAAACCCTCCTTGCTGTTAGTGGTAAGATTTGTCCAATGCTTCGCCCACAAGCTCCCACATGACAATTCTCCATAAATATAGAAAAGCATGGTACAAAACAATACACAACAGCTTTACAAACCTGATGCGATGTGCAGTAGTTTCATTAACGCTGATTGTACTGTGATAGCACTGTGAAGGGGGGGCGATTTCTGACTTTTGAGCGTCAAAAACGAAAGCGAAACATATAAAACATGTTAATATGCTGTTTTCGGCAAATTTAGCATTTTCAGAACAATAAAAGATAACATGGTGATCTAAATATGTTATGTGTTAGCAATTAATACCCCATAGAAGTAAAATGCTCCCTCTTTAAGTAGTTAATGTTAAACAACCTTTTAGAGTTTTGTGGTTAAATTGCCTTCAGTAAGCTGCATCTTAACTTTGAAGCTAGCAGCTATTTGGTTTTACTCTCTTCCAAATGCTTCACTGGGTAGCAAACCAGCAGTAGGGGGTCTACCCCCTGTCTGTCTCTATGGAGATGTTACTGATGGTGTCAGTGAAATGTCTCACAATATGGAATTATATAGCTTGCATTTATTTAATTACACATGTTTTAATTGCTCAAAAATAAGCATGAACAAGATGCCACCTGTCTGCATGGAGAAATATAAGTTTAATGCCACACTGTGACACATTCCAGGGACAGCTATAACATCTTATAGCAGGTGGCAGACCCTCCATCAGAAAAGTTTAAAGTTATGCATGCTTTGACCACATATGCGCTTAGCTAGCACTCCACCCTATTGTGCAGTCACCACAATAGGGTGGAGTGGAGTGCTACACCACAGACCAGTTTGATATTTGTGGCCTATACACGGTCCAGTGCAGTAAATGGTTTGGTGTTTTGTGGGTGTGAAGGTGAACTGTGCCATCCCCCCTGTGAGAACGGTGGGCGTTGTCTGGCCAATGAGAAGGGAGACTGGAGGTGCTACTGCTGGCCCGACTTTTCAGGGGAGCGCTGTGAGGTCAACCACTGCACCGACTACTGCCTCAACGGGGGCACCTGCACGGGATCGCTACTGGGTAAGCTTTAAATACAATTACTGTCCACAAGTAGAGTGTGTTAGTTTCAGTGTAGCTCCCCCTTCAGACAGATATAAGGCAGTGTCTTACCAGAACCATGTTAGAACTGAAGAAGCCTCTTGGAAGAGTGGTGACATGTTATTCACTCATAGTTTGCTTTCACACTGGGTGGGTACTGGCTTGGGCTCAGTTTGAGTCTGTGGGTTGAGTTTGAGTTCTGGTCTAGTACAGGTTTAGTTCCAGGTTTAGTCCCAGTTTAGTCCCAATTTTGATTGTGTGAATGCACACTTTGTCCAGTTGACAGAGTTCAGTGTTCATTTGCGATGGAACCTGCGATGGAATCTGTACGACTAAGGGTTTACACTGACATGTTAGGAATGTTTGTTTTTGAGGTAGAATGCCAGTTTCAAAAATACTGACAAAAAGAAAACATTGTGATTTGTAATTGTCTTGAATAATGACATAATGAAAATGGGCTTTGCATTGGCTGACTACATGTAAACTCCACCTTAAATTGGGAATGCCAAAAAAGTGACACGTGACAATGTATATGCCAGACCCAATGATATATTGCTGAATGTATCCACACAAGTCATTTTCCTGTGTGGATACATTCAGCAAACATGGTAGGGGGTGGTGGTATGCTCCATTGCCAGAAAGACTCAAAATTAACTTGACAAGTGAGCACCCGCATTGAAGACTTTAGCTCACTCTTAGCTCCGCCAACCAAAAATGTCTGGCACCGCCCCTGTATCTAGCTAACCATACCCATAGCAATTTGATATCACATTACTGATTTGTAAATATATGCTTAGATATGCAGTATATGCACACTATACGCCAATGTCAGCAAGTATATTGTCATAGTGAGTGAGGTGCCATCAACTTAAAACAGTGAAATACATGCGCAAGTAAAAATCCATGTATTTTCAGCATTTGTTGTAATTTTTTTGAGGAAATATCACACGTAAGATTTCACACTGCTAATCAAAACGTGTTTTCTCTCCCCGAATATTCCAGTCCGTATGCTCTTTTGCTCTTTAATAACAACTAAAAACCCCCCAAAACATTATTAAAAATGTGCTAAGCGTCTGTCGCTGCTAGCAGAAAGCACAGTGCAAACAACAACAGTTAACTTCCTCCAGCCGTATAATTAGATTTCTCTGAATGGTGCTCACCGAACCTTGAAAAAACAAAATCTTAATTTATGAAAAAAACACATGCAGAAAACACTTTTTTTTTGCATTCTGAACTTGTAATGAGATATGTTTTTACAATCTCCAGAAATGTTCATTAATGTGCAATAACCCTGAAAAATCAACCAAGGGAAGAAAAACAGATCATTGAGCAAGGTGCTACAGTGCAGCAGAATGAGTATGCATCATAGTACAATTACGTATACAGTTATATTACGTTTACTTCGTTTAGTCACATTTTGCTCTCCTAAATGACGTTTATTGCAGTTCACAACATTGAAGTTTAGAAGTTACAAGTCAGTGTACAATTTCTAAAAAGATTCGTTGAGACATTTTATTATATAGTCACTGCACATTTGGAGTTAAATAATATGGAAGTAAGTTCAGTATCTAAAACCATTATAGCATTGTACGTACACATAAACTAATGAATGCCATTAAGGTCTTTAAGGTTATAGATCCTTAACCATACTAAATACATACATGCATACAAATAATTTGCAAATATACATATATATACATTTATGGGTTTCTGTTTCCAGTGCCATTTTGAGGACCTTTGACCATTCACAAGATGGAATAATTTGCTGTGAATAGTTTATTCTTGTTAATTTTTCATTAGCCCAAAGCCCATAGACAGGTTATCCCATTATCAGTTTTCATTGTCAGTTGGGCATTTTCTTCCCTGCATATCCACATCCTCTTAACCCAAATACCTCTTGCCACCTGCCACTCTAGCGTTTTTGTCACGGCGGCTTGTATCAAACAAGCCTCAAATGTGCGCCTCACCTTTCTCAGAGTCAAGGTGCTCTCTCACGCTTCACGCCTCCCTGAGACAATCACATACAGAGCCGCCATAGACATCGTATACGTATGTGCAGATGTCAGCGGGGAAATTGAATGGGGATGTACCGCTCTATTAAAATGGAGATCTTTGATTTACTAGCCTGTACATCACGACTTCATCACCGCAATCACCCGCAATATCTCCATCCCCATTGGCTGCAAAGGAGGGCAATCATGGCTGTATAGCATTAAGTTATGAATATCAATGTACCAAGCACACGGCAGGTGTCAATTAGATTTAATGTACAGTCCTGTGTCCTGAATGACATTTGATCATATAAAAGATGCAAGCAGCCATTATCAGAACTTGATGGGTTCCATTGCAGTATTGTCCAAAAAAATCCAACTTCCATCTTTCTGACAAGTAACTACAAAGCTGGTGTAGTCATTTATGAAGCTACTTTGTATTTTATATTTAGGTTTATTTAATTGTGCACTATGTAATGTATGTACTTTCTGCTTGTCTCCATGGAGATGATATTTATATGCCTTGAATGTTCCACCATATGGCGTAATGCTTATCCATCACCACAATCATGGCTATATACTACGGCGTTCTGCTGTGAGGAACTTCTTCTTGATGTTTATTTTCTGAACACAAGGGCTACTGTAGGCCATAACCCACGCCAAAACAAGGGCAAAACAAACACAAAACAGCAGTCTCAGATCAGCAGAGCCAGTCTCCTAACTGACCAGTAACTGACAATAGCTCCCCTAACATCAACTTGTCGACATAACAACCAAATGTCACGCACAAAACAACACCTATTACTATAACAAACAGATTAACAATAACACATTAACAGTTACAAGAACAACAAAAGGTGTCAACTCTGAACTAAACACAAAATATCAGATCATTACAGTACTATCCTGTTATGAATATCAACGTACCAAGCATGCACTAGGTGTCAATTAGAGTCAATGTACAACTCCATGTCCTGAATGCCATTAAACTTTTCTTGTGAAGGATCTGCCACATGCTAGTCTCCATGGCCTTATCCATCTTGCATTTATTTTTATTACACAAAATGCCTTAAAAAACATGCATTCCTACTATGAGCGGGCTTGTTTTGTGACAGATTTGACATGTTAAGTGGCATCACCTGCTTGTCCCCACGGAGTTAGGTAAGCTTAATGCCCAACTGTAGAACATGTAAAGCTGGTAAAGCAGTTGCATCTCCGTGGAGACAAGTAGGTGATGGAACTACTACTTGAAAAGTTACCTAGTTCACTTATAAAGATGGTACATTAACTACAAAATAAAATAAACATAAACAACAAAATGCATCACGCTGCATACGTAGGTCCTTAAAAATAATACAAAAATGCAAGTTAAAGAATTACATTAGAAGGTACTTGCTCAAAATAGGTGTTGGAGGAGAGTGGGAAGAAGGTTGAAGATCTGATTAAAAATGTGTTGTTGTTGGTTTTTTTTTTATTATCTTAATTAGACAAGCAATGTACAAAATCAAATATAACCTTGAGTCCTACCTCAAAAGGTACCAAACATTTTCAAGCTGTCCATAATCGGTTTTCTCTATTCTTGAATTATTCTAGTGAAATATTTTCCTATAACAAGTACTTTTAATTGCATTTTCCACAATGCAATCAGAAGCACAGACTGAAAAAACAAACTGGGCATATAGTTTCTTTTTACCTCCAGATCGGCCACAGTCATTTTAAAACCAAAACACATGCATTTTTGTAAATACAGCTTTTTGTGAAACCCAAAGAGATAATCAACCGGTGCTTGAAGAAAGCATTGAAAGCGTTGAGAGATAGTTTGTGTGCATCATAAAAAGTGCAATACTCACCACAGCTGTAAATGAGACGCAAACGTGAAATCAGGACAGGCTGAGATTTAATCGTGGGCCAGCCGCTCTGTCTTAGTCATACCTGGCATTTTTATGTGAGCAGCAGCTTTAGTGCATCAGGCAAATCTCCTCCAGGCAACCAAAGTGTCTGCGAATATGGAAGAGAGATTACCAACAAAAAAAAATACTTTCACATATGTATGTCTCACCAATGAGTATCAAAAGAAGCCAAATATAACGTTATCATCACCGCGTACTGGAACATTTGGGAGATTTGGGGACCCATTAAACACAACTATATACAACTCATTTAAATGATATCTTCATCATCTGACAAGTGGTCAATTACAGTAAGTAATCTTTTGTCCTGAAAGTTGCACTATGTAACTTTTCTAGTTGTCTCTATGGAAGTGTTATTGCTTTGTCTGGAATGTTCCACAGTATCTATTGCCTGATCCAGAATACACCCTTCTTCAATACTTTACAAAGATGTGATTCTGGTCATCAGTGAATCTCCCCATTTTCAAATGGGTGAGACTGACAGGTGGATAAAAAAATTAAAAATAAAGGACAA
This sequence comes from Periophthalmodon schlosseri, assembly GCA_000787095.1. Classification (NCBI taxonomy): domain Eukaryota; kingdom Metazoa; phylum Chordata; class Actinopteri; order Gobiiformes; family Gobiidae; genus Periophthalmodon; species Periophthalmodon schlosseri. The sequence goes on from KN472571.1 coordinate 50,266, forward strand.
AAATATAAAAAAAAAACAAAAAACAGCTGATTTTTACAGAATCAATGAGCGAAGCACTAAACTGGGGAATATTCCATGCAGACTAAAATGGCTCACATTAGCACTGGCAAGCTGACAAAATTATCAGGCTCTTTCTCAAAAACAACTTTTATATAGAGAAGCACTAGTAAAGTACAAGTAAAAATCCAGATTAAACTGTCCAGTCACTCCTAAAACTCCGGCTAACTCACTCAAAGCTTTCTTCTTTCTTCTGTGGTCCATATAAATCCTTAAGATCTTTATAAAATAATGAGTCAACTAATTTTTTGGCTGCCTAATGCATCATATATCTCCACCTACTGAATGTTTTACAAAGTACACATCACAACTGTAAGCCAGGCATATGTCTTCCAGTCAAAAGGCACTAGAAAAACAGTCCAAAGATTAGCAGCAAAGAAATGACTCTCAAATGTGTATCTGCATGTCCCAGCTGCAGTGATTAAAGGAGGAGGAACAGAACATTATCATCAATTAGACACTGGATATTTTCCAGTTTTATCTATAAAATAACAAGGTGTCACTGGCGATCGCGCTGTTGTCCGTCTGACCACTTTATCTGGGCCCTAATGGAACTCTTGGCAGCTGCAGTCCCATACTTCAAATACATATTTTTCTCATTTTGCTCATTAGAAGATGAAATATTAAAAGTAAATATTCACCAAACTTTTGAAAGGCTTTACACATCCCTCTCTTTGGAGAAGTGGCTGAGCTTCAAATGTAACAAGAGGAAAACTAATAGAATCTAAGTGGATTTGTGTCATTTTGTTCATACAAAGTCATATCTAAGCATCCATTAACAATGAATTGCTGCCATATTATGCAGTAAATGTAGTTATGGTACTCACGGCAATATGCGCAAATTCTAGTAAAATCCAGAAGAAACAATACAGTTCACTTACATTTGTTCAATATACACTATTGTAATGCTATTATAAAATGCAATGTATATTATAGTAATTGTATAAATAAATATTTGTTTTGGGGTTTTTTTTTCAACTTTTGTGATTAGGGGTACACCTAATACAGATGTTGTTGTTCAGATGGTGGGCTTTTCCACTGATCCGACCTGTAACATCACTTGCTTAACTCCATGAAGATAGACATGTTTGATACCATACTGTTGAACACTAGGCAAAACAATAACATAGCATGTGTCAGACTCTCCACTAAAAAAAGTTCAAATAGAATGTGTTTTTATGCTATGTGCTACGTATGTTTCAGAAAATATTCTCCAAACATTGAAATTTTACTTTCATTCCACTAAACTAATTATTACATAAAAATAATAAATATGAAAACAGCTATTAAGTATTATAATTCAGGTGAGTCTCCATCCAACTATAAATGGTGCTGAAGGTTTTCAGCCCAGATTAATCACAGTGTGTTCTGACCCACATGAGAGACCTGTATCCATAGCAACTTGCAGTAGTTTCCTCGAATGCGATCATCATCATCATCATGATCATCACCATCATCATTATCATCTATGGTGCTTGCACTGTGACAATTGAATGGACTAAAACCTGCCTGTCCGTTAGGAGCCAGGCCTTCATGATATGCTCAGAGTACATCTCTGGACCATGCATTTAGACTCAGGAAACATGATCTCCTCACATTATTTTGGGACTCTGTTAAGTAGAAAATGTGGCAATGAGGGTCTATTGCTGAGTTTCAGATGACATCACAACATTCTATAGCCTAATAATGTTTAATTGATACTTTGCGGCATTCCCTGGGTGTCTGTTGCCTACTTATCTGTCTGAAGCTCTGTTACTCAACTTAGACTTTAATGTGAGTTTTGCTTTAACACAATCTGACCATAAAGAAGTGTCTTAGCAGGTGAGCTGACTTGTGCTGTTAAACAAGTCTCTCAAACATAAAATTATTTACAAGCTTCCTAGCATTTGCAGACTAATCTAGTTTTATTTATAGAAATCAATTTGGAAAACTGGCTCTTGCCCCCCATCTGAGAGTATGACATTATGACAGTTTCGACTGCCCACTAGCGGTCTTCCTCAAAGTGGTGATGTGATGTTCCTGTCATGTGTAAGGTCAGCTGATTTAAACAGGGTTTGGCGCTGTCTTCCTATCGGTGGAGGCAGTACAACTTTTTCTGGACAGTATCCCAGGTGTGTGAGGGTAAAAAGGCCCCCTCATCCCGGTTTGAAGTCCCACCAATTCTTGTGCTGCTGATGTTCAACAAAGGATAGGTTCATGTTAATCAGTGCAATATACCATTACAAAATACAATGTTGAATGTCCATTGGAGTTTAAGCTTTAGGGTTTTTAGTGTCAGAAATAATAATTGTAGTATGCATGTATATCTAAATGTCTTTTGCAATTATTTACACACAATACAAGTCATGGTACTTGAAAATAGTTACATATTTATATTCACACAGCAAGTGAATTTTTGTCCTTAAATTTGAAGTCAAGGTTTGTGACTAACTGTATCTGGGCTTCTCTCTGTGCATCAAGTGGCTCTACAAAATAACAGTTTGCAAAAATGGCATAGCAACAAAAACTCTTAACAAAAGGGAAAAAAATCCTGATGAAAAAGATCTAGTTGGCCAATAAGACAAGGAAAATTGCAATATTTCTACACTAAAAAGGCTGCTGGTCGGCACATGTAATATTCAGTGCTCTAATCATGTTCAACCACTGGAAAAGATTTTAACAATGTTCTAACACCAACAATCATGACTCTGGTGAGATTTTTGTACAAAAGCAGAAAACATAGCCAGTGATGTTACCATAGAGAATGGGAGCATGCTGTACTTTCATCAATAATTTGGGAAAATGTTTTAAAGGATCAGTCTGTATTTGGTGTGAAAATAAGTTAAAACTTGTGCTCTGTGCTGCAGTTAAAAATATCTATGAAGCCAATAGCTCCCCAGACCTGCACTTTCAGAATTGAAAATGGCCCCCGGATGGTAGTCGAAATGTCTTGAGCTAAAAGAATGTCCAGATGACTACCTTTGAAACATTTGATACCAGGTATATTAGTACAAAAGTAGGACACAAAATAAATCATATTATAATAAATTATAAATAATACAAGAACAGTATTATTATTTTTCTTGTATATCTAATAATAGTGGAGTGTATGGGTAGCCCTGTGGTGGAAGTGGTGTATAATACACATGAAGGACACTTTAGTTGCTCCTCTGTCTCCTTGACCCAGACTTGGTTGCAAGTTTTTCTCAGTGACAGATGTTTGGGACTTATCGATCTTTGCCCTTGCATCCAAAAGTTGCTCTGTTTTTTATTATCAGATGGATGCTTGTAGTTGTATCCATTCCTCTTCTTACACCATAGTCATTTATAGATCTTACAGGGCGAAGGGCTGCCCCAGAATACTCCATATGCCAAACCAGGCCTGTCACTGGAAAATCTATTCAAATTTTTCCCAAACAAAAATATTTATGAGAACCAGGAAAGAAAAAAATGAAGCATAGCACCTACATGTAAAATATTAATAGCATTCATTTCAATCAAAATGTTAACTTGTAGACAAGTTTTTTGGTAGCCATGGGCTGAATGAATCTTACAGTAGTAAAAGAAAAATGAAATTCTGTCAACTGGACAAAAAGTTTTTTTTAAGTGTGCTTATCCACACTGTTTCTTCAGTTCTGGTCAGATGGCTGGTGGACACTGCCTTATATCTATCTGAAGAGAGGGGCTAACTACACTGAAACTAACACACCTGTTGTTTACAGTTTCTGCTTGTTAGCTAGGTCTGTTGAGCTGCACTCAGTGTGAACTGTGCCGGTGTCATATTTTGCATAATCATTCAGGGCACTAATGGATGCACCCACACCTACCAGCAGACTGGTTAGCACTACTGTTTTCTTTGTTTAGATTTAGGTCTCGGGATGGAGTTATAAATAGGAGATAGATTATTTATAACTCCTCATACCTAAATCTAAACAAGGAAAAACAGTAGTGCTAGCCAGTATGCTAATAGGTGTGAGAGCACCCATTAGTGGCCTGAATAATTATGCAAAACATGACTCAGGCACAGTTCACACTTAGTGTAACTCAATAGACCTAGCTAACAAACAGAAACTGTAAACAACAGGTGTGTTAGTTCCAGTGTAGTTAGCTCCTCCCTCCATATACATATAAGGCTGTAGTCTTCAGGCAAAAACATTTTGTCCAGTTGACCAAATTGATTTTTTTTCTTTTACAATGTATCATACCTGGACGATTGAGGCATTACACAGACATCTAAAGCAGATCAAGACACAGAGTCACATGATTTTGTGAATAAAATGTATAAAACATTTTATACCATTTGTTGTATTAGTATTAGTTGTGTAATACCCAGAAAAAGCTGGAGGGACTATGTCTCTTGGCTGGCCTGGGAACGCTTTGAGGTCCCACTGGAGAAGCAGGTGGAAGTGTTTGGGGTGAGGGAAACCTGGGAGTCTGCTGCCCCCACAACCTGCCCCCTGATAAGTGGAAGAAAATGGATAGATGGATGGAATTGTATTATTTGTTAAGCCCCAGGTAACTGTTTAGCCAAAAAAATGACTCGATGATTGCACTAAAAAAACCTAAAAAACTGTATGATTTTAAACATAGGGGTAAACATTATAGAAGAAGATCCAACAGTAATTAAAAGTGATTAATTGTTTTGTTTTTGTTTTGGGGTTTTTTTGTTACTCTAGGTAAGCCCACATGCCGCTGCCCCATTGGCTTCTCCGGTCCTTTCTGTGAGCGAAGAATCTGTGACAACTACTGTCTGAATGGAGGCACATGTGACGTAACCCAAGGCAACCAGCCGGTGTGTCGATGTATGGCCGAGTACACCGGGGAGCGCTGTCTTTACCGTGAGTAGTGTTATATCACCGTTATTCATTAAGAGAAAAGTGTGCGTGTGAAAGCATTTGGCCTGTGTTTCTCAAAAACAGGGGTGCTGGTTGAATTTTAGTCAAGGTTTATTCAAATGCTTTCAATTTAAGATTCAAGAGGATCTATGTGAAGACATCTCCTCTAGAATATTCTCGTATCTTTCAGAACAAAATATAAAACCACAGATTTAAATAGTTTAGCGATTAACTCATTGATTCTAAAGAAATCCTTGCTATTTCTCAGCCCCGTTATATTTTACTATTTTCACCTGTAAGCTGCCATGTTTGTTTTGCCCATTGGTAATTGTGGAGTAAAAGTGTGTAGTCTTGGGCTTCCCAGGCAACAAAACAATATAACAAAGTAAATAAAAGGGCTTTGGAACTACTCAGTAAATTGCCTGGTCACTACTGGTAAATACAGTTATCACTATTTATTGTCAGATTTTTTTTTTTTGTATTTTGCATAGTTTAAAGCAACAATCTGTAAGTTGATTAGATTGGATGGCAGATATGAAACCTGTTCCCCCCTCCCCTCACCTGGCCTTTGTTTAGGCTCACCTGTGCTCGCTTTCTCTCTCTTCTTCTGTTAGGCCAAAGCTGGCACACCATCAGACAGCAATAATGTAGATAGCATCTAGTGGTGGTGAGAATACAACAGGGGCGGATCAGCCAGTTTAATTGCAGATGGTAGCTTTAACATTAGACTAACAGAAAATTCTATGAGGTCTAAAGACACAATCCTGATCTCTGTACAGGAAACAGCTTGCCTTACCTTCTTTTTTATCACAATAAGACGCTCTTGACCTTAGAATAACTGGCACTTGAAGCGTGATGAAAACGATCATTTGCATTCAGTTTATTTCTATTATGCCAGCCACTTCATTTGTAGTATAGACACTTTCAGCTCAACAAAAACAATCCCTTGAAGTATTTCCCTTTCAACAAACACCACGTTTATTTGACTCCATTTGCAGATAAATAAACTCAAAATGTACCGTCAAACAACCTCTAGGTGTTTCTGCGCTGGAGTGATAACATATTTCCCTTTGCAATGCTTTTCAAATGGCACTCATCATTAGCAGTGTCAAACAGAGCAGTGCCCGGGGGCTGGATGTTGCTAACATGCCATTTTGGTGTGAATAATGAGCTCATATTAAGACCCGGTACAGTCCAGACAAACCAGTTCCACTGATGCCAAGTCTGAGTTTCTCAAACTGTGATATGGGTACAGCGCCTAATCCACATATGGTAAAACAGTCAGGTGCTCTGCAGTTTTCACTTTGGGTTTAATCCAGTTTAACTCCTGGGTTGGTTCTAGATTAGTTCAAGTTATTCTATTAGTTCAAGTTATTATATTTAATTTATGTATTCATGTATCTATTTATTAATTAGCTCATATTAAGACCCGGTACAGTCCAGACAAACCATTTTCACTACTGACAGACCTGGGTTTCTCAAACTGAGGTACAAGTGCAGCGGCTAATCAACATATGGTAAAACAGTCAGGTACTCTGCACTTTTCAGTTTGGGTTTAATCCAGTTTAACCCCTGGGTTGGTTTTAGATTAGTTTAAATTATGTATTTGTATTAATTTATTTATTCATTTAAATTATTTGAGGAAGATTTTGAATAGCCCCTCTTAAGTCCAGGTATTATACCTAAGTACATGCTAAGATTCTAGTCTTAATCGGGTTCGCCCTTCAGTCGATTCTTGCGTGTTAATTCTAGATTAGTCCTGGTTTAGTAATTTTTATCATTTTTATTCATGTATTTATTTATATATTTTGTCTTGACTTGTAATTTCTGCTTTAGTCTTTGTTCAGTCCTAGTCTAGTTGCCCTTTGTCTACCCTTGATAAGTCATGTCTGTTTCAATGCACTATTGTCTGCTATTGCTTCTTGCAGACATTTGCCACCACTACTGTGTGAACTCCAAGGCGTGCACGTTGTCCAGCAGTGGGTATGTGGAGTGTGTCTGCCCCGCCCGCTTTGAGGGGACCAAATGTGAGGTGGACAAGTGCCTGCGCTGTCATGGAGCTCCCTGTCTCATTAACGATGACACCGGCGATGTGGTCTGCAAGTGAGCGCTAACGCCCTGCTAACTCTTCACACTGAGCATACTGTGTTTCCATTTACTTTTAGCAGCTTATTGTTCTCAACACTGCAGATACAATACACATGTGTGGTCATTAATCAGTGCATTAGAATGAGGTTCTAATTTCTTTTCAGATACTCCAAATATTGAGTGCGCTTTTGTAAAACATGCCACTTGTGATGCTTATAATTATTACAGTTTAATTTTTAAAAAATCCAGCTCCTTGTATATAATGTCTATTTGTTGCTAGCAATAAGCATATTTCTTGATCAACTAAAAGAACACATTGACCTACAATATTCACATTCTCTTTATATGAAACACTGTGGTGCTCTATAGAACTTTTCTGGTCTCCATGGAAATGCTATTGCTTTTGACTTGAATATTTGACAGTATGGTATCAAACTTATTTATTGTGCATTTATTCAGATACACAGTTTAGATTGCTAAAAAAATATCTTGAAAAACATGCATTGTGGCTTGCCTCTCTACAGACCTGATGTGTAACTCAACCTGTTGCTGCTGCCTGCTTATCTCCATGGGGATAGATAAGTGTAATGCCATCAGTGGTGGAGTACTCAGTTTTGTAACTTAAGTAAAAGTACAGATACCGGAGCAAAAAAAACTCAAGTAAAAGTATTGCATGAAATAATCTACTGTAAACGTATTAAAGTACCCCTTAAAAAATGTACTTAAAGAGTAAAAAGTAAAAGTATTTTGCGCAGAGTTTGAAATGTAATAAAGCTTCAAATGTAGTGATTTTGATAAATATGTGAGCTGAATTTTGTTCAATAGAAACAACTGAATATATTTTTTTTTAATTAATTGTATATTTTAGTTTGCTCCAACTACAAGCGTTAAAAATTAACCCCTCAGCCTTTTGACCAGGTCTCAAAAAATAATAAAAATACTTTTACGTTTCAGTCCTATTCAAAAATGTAGTGTAGTAGAAAGTACAGATACCTTCTCTCAAATGTAGTGAAGAAAAAGTAAAAAGTACTGCAACTGAATGCCATACTGTAGAACATTCTTCCAAAGCAGTAACATCTCCATGGAGACAACCTTTATAGTTCCGTCATCATTTCTGTTCGTGCATTATACTCCATGTTTGACCAAAGCAGCACTGAGTCTTTGTTGCTTCTTGTATTAAAGTCTGCTCTTGTCACTATCGCCATTATTTCTTCACCTTGCAGTTGCACAAACGGCAGAATCGCGCCCAGCTGTCAACTCTGTGACGGATATTGCTACAATGGAGGCACCTGTCACCTGGACCCCGACACCAACCTGCCTTTCTGTCAGTAAGTCACCGCGTAATGGCTCGGGCGAGTGGGCGGACGGAGGGATAAGGGGAAAAAAAATCTTCACGCTACTATTATTCACTCTCTACCCATCAAATCACTGGTACTGTGCCCCCAGAAAGCAGAGTCACAAATCTACACGGGGTACCATTTCCAGTGCAACACTATCGCATAGATGTCTTCCTTGAGAGAAATCCCCCATTGCAAAAGCAGTTTGAAGTCGCTATGAGGAGGCCAAGGCACAGCGGGAGGTTGAGGAGCACTACACCATGTTATACTGTGTGACACCTCCGCGTGGCATAAGGTTTTAGGCAGATATCACAAAAAAGAGACTGTTCACAACTCATTTCAAAGCACACCATTTTGAGAGTTCACACTGTTCCTCCTCACAGTTAAAACTCGGTAGGAGATTAAAGATTGCATGAGATTAAAAGAAAGAAGATGAGAAGTTGAGATGGGTAAAATAGGTAATATTTGTACTCAAGCAGTAGTTACTTTGAGCTACTTCAAAATAATATCACTCAAGAGCAAGTAAAAGGTAGTCAAACAATTCAAAGAAGAAAAATATACTGATAGTGCTTTGTGACTATTTGGGCCTACTTTATTTTGCATTTGCATTTTATGATATAATTAAATTGAATCTAAATTATTAGTTAAATATTTTGTTGAGCACTGTTTTTATATAAAATTCAAAAATAGGCAAAAAAAATTAAATGCTTACATGTTCTTTTCTTTTTATTTTTATCTATTATCCACAATTTTAAGCTTTTCAAACCAATACCATCACATTCTCCAAGGGCATTTTATCGATAACTCCTCAGTAAGGATGCACCGATATCAGTATCGGGTATCGGTCCTATACCAGGAGCCAGTACTCGTACTCGTACTCATCAGTGGTCTGCCGATACCAAGAGCCGATACCACTGTAACTGCGCCGTGCCTTGTTTGACGCTCACAACTCACCTCTGAGCACTGAGCATTGAGCAGAGATGACCATAAAGAAGCACATTAACTGTTCTGCACATTAAGCTCAGCTTTAATCACGTCACTATCACGTGAACTATAAAAATATTTAGGACTTTTAAAGGTTTTTATAGTTCACAAAGGACTATAAAACCCTGTAAGTCAGCATCACTTAGCAACAACAGTAGCATGCTAACATTGTTAACTGGCACTGGCGCATGCATTGTAACTCATCGTTGATAAACAAATCTAGCGAATGAATAGAGCGGGTTTGCTTTTAAAAGAGATGAAAAAGTAGGCTATACTATAAAAATCTTATTTAAATGAATTAGATTTACCACTATAATAGAACCCTGGTAAAAAATTATGCTGGCTATCGGTACTTGGTATCACAAGTACTCAAAATTAGGTACTCGTACTTGTTTTGGAAAAAGTGGTATCGGTGCATCCCTACTCCTCAGCCATACATTTAACTATTATTAGAGGTGTAATTTATTGGAAAGTTACTCAAGTACATGTAACAGGGTAAATGTAAGGCCCCACCTCTGCGGCAAAGGTGCATGTCACCAATTGAAAGTCAATGGGGGATGCAGACAAAGCTTGACTGGCAGACATGGTGATACGATTGTGAAAGAGCAAACGACACAGATTAATACCATCTCAGGCCGTAATCACACGCGCCGCTGTTCAAAATCTACCTCTGTGCGGAAATTGGAAATCCATTTCTAAAGCCAACTCGTGCGGCTTTTTCTGCTCTGCCCATTGTCCACTGTAGTTAAATTGAAACTTGCCGTCATCACTCACAAATTCCCAGGGATAAAATCAATTTCTATGCAAATGATCCAATCTTATTCGATGAGGTTAACAGATCCCGATAATGCGCTTTATTATTCGCAGCAAAGACCAGAGATTATCAGGGATGATGGATATGTCTATGTCAAGAAATCATACGGTTCCACAAAGTACCACAAAGTAAATGTATATTTTCTCCAGGTCCATCAATGCAAAAAAGTGGCAACTCAGACGTAATGCAATAGTAGTGATAATTATGCACTATGTTAACTATCTTATGATAACATGTCTGGTGAGGAGAATGCCACTAACTTTTCTCTGGTTATGTTGTTGCTTTGGCTGGAATGTTACACAATATAGCTTTAACGAAGACCTATTGTTCTGCAATATGGCATCTTGAAAATAAGCCATTAAAGATTTCTCAAACATGCACAAACCACTCCATATACAACTTCAGGTGAGTAAATGTAATGGAAACAAGTATAACATGGTTAAAAGCTCTAAATAGTCAATTTTACATAATAGGTCTGCTTTAAACGTATCAGCCTTGCGTTTTTTCAAAATTTCTGGTTTTACTTCTAAAAAACACATTGAAAAACATACATTCTTACTGTGAGTGGGCTCACCTCTCCAATGATCATGAAGTTTAATTCCATAATGTGTATTTTTCCAGGCAAAGCAATAACATCTCCATGGATTTAGCAATTTGCCAGATCCTCCACCAAATACTGAAAAGGGAGAGATATAGTAATGTAAAATTGTGCATACATACATGCCCTTTATGGTAATAGCTATCTATTACCATAAAGGGAATATCTAAAAAAAAAAGCAGTATATCTATGTAGAAATGTACTAAGCGTCACTAGATTAACTAAATGAGACTTCTGATTTCCATGTTCCCCAAATCTATCACTGTAAAAAAAAAAAAAAATACTGTAAAATACACACATATACTACAATATTTATTCTCTTGGAGCACATGTGTTTGGCCATGTCTTTGTGTCGTGACAGAGGAGTTTGAGTTCTGCAGTATAGTTTTTCTTAGTCCTCTAATTCAAACAACGCTGGACATGCATATTCAATGGATTTATGTTGAGAAAAACAAGGAACTGAAGGTCTCGTTCATCAAATGTGGCTCTGGCTTTGTCTGTCCATTTGTAAAAAAGGTAAGTAATGTAATCCTTTACATTATGTACAAATGTTTTCTTTTTAGTTAACATGCACCATGCTTGGAATGGGTTTGCAACAATATTAGTAATAAGTGGGTAAAACTTCATAGCTAATAACCTACCTTTGCCAATACTAGAATTTGTCAGAGAAACCACCTGCATGTTGTATTAGTACTGGTTTCTTCCAAAGCTGCCATAAACATTTGTTGAAAAAGGTGAAATTATTGATTGTGTTGTTGATTTCCAGATATCTGCTGTATTGTGCTTGTGGTCATCTGAACTTTACTCTCACATCCACTACACTCTGAGCCTTTTTGGTAAGTAACATCTTAAAACATGACATGCGTTACATTTCCAGAGGATTTTACGGGATATTTGTCAATATATTCTGCTTCAAATTAAAGAACTACATAGTCAACACATATCCTCTTCTGTAATGTGTTTTAACTCATGATTATATTTCACATCACTGGTCACAAGGTGCCATACAAACAATATGGAGGCACCAGAAGTGACTTATATCTCCTGTGCTTGCAGGCTGCTGCTTCATGTTAAACCACATATGGGAGAGGCAGGAGGAGCCCTGAGTTTATGCAAAAGGTAAATATCTGAAATTAACATTTAACTTTGTTTTTGTTTTGTGGTAGTATTTAATGCTGAAATGGGAACAATTTGATTAATGTTTGTGCTTTGTGTTTTCAGGTGTTCAGAGGCTCTTAGGTTTACTGCAGAGGTCAAATATTGTCCATTTCTTTTTTACACTGTGTTGAATCTGGGGTAATAAGTTTGTGTTTGTTTGTGCTCAGAGGATTCAGTTGACTTTAACTTATTTTTAAATATATTTTAGCGTGTGTTCAAATATTTACATGTCCCTACAATCAAACTGATTGATTTTGGTGAAATGTATGATAATTGTTGCTGTATGAATTTGCATTTTTAATTTTTAAAATAAAATTGTTTTTAAGCTACTGTGTATGAAGGAGTTTTATTTTGAAAAGCACAATAGCATTTAACAGATAGAAGCCTTAAATTCACCTACAGTAGTAGGTTGTAAAAATTTTGCAAAATTTTGCTGCTAGCTCTTTACCATATATATAAATGCTATTTTTTTCTTACCAATACAAGGACATTTTAATAGTTTCATTATCATCTGCTAGAAACATTGCAGCAAGATAAGGATGTTGACAAGTAATTTAAGAGTTTTTTTGGCACAAACAAAAGTATAATTTCCATCTAGTTTTTGTACTTGTGGTGAATCTTACTGATGTCTGTGCTGCATTAGATCTTTGTTTTGACAGATGTATCATTCTCACATTGGAAACACTTCAAAATGTTTGTTGTATTGAAGCTCTCCATATACGTTAATGTTTTGCTACTTCATCAAAACACAAAAGTTATATTTGAAGATATTTTAGCTACACTTTCTTCCCTTTTTTAGCGAATGGAAAAAAAAAAGTGGAGTCCACCCATTTTCTGCCTTTGTTGTCAAAAACTGCAAAGCAATTACGTGGCCGTGTATTCAGGGGTGCTGTTCTTTTTATGTGATTGTTTCCTTTAATTGTTGCGATGTATCATCCCGGGTACAAGGCAGGAAGGAAAGTCTCTTGCTTAGCTGTCACCATGGTGCCACCAGTTCAACTTTTAGATTTGGAGAGATGTCAAAAGTAGCATTCACAACATTTTAGTTTTCGTCAACTGTCAGCTATGTGTTTAAAACTTTTCAAAATATTCTGACAAGTCTTTGGTTCTGAAAAATATGTATGGACCTTATTTTGAAAAGACAGAAAAAAGTGTTAAATCCAATGCAACTTGAGACACATTGGTTGATCAGGGAAACTGACATATAAAATGCATATTGTTTTGGGCTCTCTCCCAAGTATTGTGTTCTCTAAAGCTACAGTTACGTTGCTGATATTGGCTTAAACTGCAGACAGTTAAGGATATTGGGGAAACTGACAAATTATTGAAATAGTTTCTGTAATGATTTAATTAAAATGCATAAATAGTTTTGGGCTTTCTTACAATTGGGTCCAGTATTAAGTATGGGTGCATTCTTTTTAGTATTTATTGCTATAGCATCTTAAAGGTCCTATACTACACAAAACTGATTCTTGTGAGCTTTAAGCCATGTTAGAATGTTGTTACCTCGTCAAAAACATACCCGGAGTTGTGTTTTGTTTCATTCACACATGTTTGAGTAATCCTGCATTATTAGTCTGTCTACATCTCTAAAGCTTAAAATGCTCCACCAATGTTCCACCTTGTGATGTCATGTAGTGGTATTTTTCATGTTAACAACTACCTTTTACCTTTAGTTCATAATTCTAGTGAAGATGTATGGAGTTTATAGTGTGGTGTTTTTAGTGTTTTAATTGTAGGGTTCAGAAATTACAACTACTTAAAATGTAACCTAATATAATTCCAATAGATACCATTAACATAACATTAATATGGTTTGATAAACTGGTAACAAATAACAAAACTTGGAATACTACAGACTTAATTGGGATGTGAGTCTGTCTTATTTGAGTATACACGTTTTTTCACCATAAAATAAAATGAAAAGCGCAGTTTTGAGATATTCAAATAACAATACGCTAGTAAAAGCGCAGTTGAAAAGCGCAGTTTTGAGATATTCAAATAACAATACGCTAGTAAAAGTCCAATTTAATTAAAAAAAAACAAAAAAAACACACAAATTTACAACCTTGTATTATTGTGCAGTAAATGTAAATATCCCTAAGGAAGTATATCTTGTTAGTAATAAATTCTGATAGCTCTAAACAGCATTATAATTTACCAGTCTCTGTGTACCAACCCTCCTTAAGGTCAAACGTTTTTCTGTGGGCTTTTTCATCACTCCCAACACACCTGTTTTTGCAGCTGCACGTCAGGGTTCAAGAATCAGCGTTGTGACGAGCTGGCCAACCCCTGCGATTACTTCTGTCAAAACGAAGGGATTTGCACAT